>VNWX01003095.1:0-10809 GCA_009869905.1 Ceratophysella communis | reverse complement strand
ACGTATATTCTAGTGAAAATCGCAAATTATGGATGTAGTTTTAGCCCGTATTAAACTATTTGTCTATCAAATAATAAATCCGAAGGAACAGCCGAACAATTACTTATTTGACTACCAAGTTCTAAATCAGAACAATTCTCCGTTTAAGTTTAAAATTTAAGCTACGCGTTTTTAATTTTTCCAACGACGCCAAACTGAAATAAATACTGGAAAAATCCGAGCCATTTTTTGTCCGATAACACTTATTGTTAGATGCCCTTTAGCTAGAAATATCGGGCGAAATGCAACGTTTAAATTTTCCTTCAGAAGAAAGGTTTTGTCTACTGTAAAAATTTCTATTTATAGTATTTTGCCTATGCAGTCAATTTACACCCGGCCTAGCCTTACCTGCCTGACCTCGAGTTTTCCACCAAAATATATACTGGCTTGAAATATAATCAAGCATCATCAAACGCTTGACCTGTGTAACCTATTTACAAGTTACAAGCAATCAACATTGATTTCACACGATTTAGAGAAATTTAACTTTTAAATGTTAACCGTTTAGTACCAAAATGAAAGACGCTGTTTAGGAACAGTTTAAGCCTACCCAAAAAGAACAAGTTTAGAATTGTTAAAGTAAAATTTTAATCTCCTCCGCCAAAAGCTTGGGCTTATCATTTACCAAATATTTTTTGCCTTTTAAATCGTGGGACGACTCAAGTCGTGAAGTTTACATTGAAATTAGTATTAGTAGGTCTTGAGTTCAATGGGGTAGCTTAGCTTGAATGTTTGTGTTTGTGTCTGCGTGAGAAGTATGTGAGGTTATGGAAAGGGTTTGACATGTGGATCTACAAGTTTTCTTCAATCAAGGCGTATCAGAGTCGAGACTCGATCTCGACGAGAGAAAGAAAAGTCCTAGTTGAAATGCACAAGGTAATGTAATAAGAAGTAATAGTGGAAAAACTAGTGAAACAAGCGATAAACTGGGCTTCCCCATCTGTTTTTTCCTTGCAATTGTAGTACATTGAGCTGCATTCGCAGAAATATTAGGCTTGATTTGATACTGAAAGTTTTACCCATCTTAAATTCGCCAAAAATTTATCTTCTTATTTCTTATTGTAAATTCATTTCAATTCACAGAAATGTTACACTTAAATATTAATAACATGCTAACCCACGCCACACCTGAACTACTTGTGTAAGTTGCCTCGGAAGAGCAAACCGACGCGTTTCAAGTAAAACGATTTAGATTAGGCAGTTTGCATAATCAGGCTACTTAACCTCACTAGCCCAGAACATGAAATATGAAACACGATCTTGTAAATGGTCTACAGATCTGTATTAACATTAACATCCGGCTACAAGGTGTGAAATATCAGTCAACTTTGCTAAAGAAACACAGCCGGTTGACTTACATTTTAAGAATAAACGCATAAAGCATTGTGGTGTAAGATTACGCTGACATAATGCCATAATTCAACCAAATAAGGTAAAATTAATGGTGCAATTGTTCACTCACTCACAAAGCGCAGTGATAAGAGGAATTTATGCTATGAAAAACTGATTACCTACTACCGTACTGTAAACACATTCACGTTCGTTTAGTATTTAGGTATAGGTACGAGCACGAAACGAATTTTGGAACGGTCGCGGTGATCACCTATTTATTTAATTTTTTATTTTCTTATTCAGGAAAAAATTTCCGGCCATATTCTCTAGAAATTTAAAATATATAAGTTCTACGTGCATTAACTACGTCGTCCCGGTTTTACACGCACGCGATTCGGTAATTCAGCTGCTAAATTCAATGTTGCATTGATTTTAGCTGAGAAATTAGCGGTACTGATTGGCGTTGCAACAGGCAATTAGTAATTAAAAATTATAGCTTATTGACTTACCGCCATTCTTGCCCGAGTTGGCGACGCCGTTAAATCCGGTCTTGATTTGGACATGACTTTCTTCTGGCGCTTCATGTTATTTGTTATTTGAAGCTTTAACAACGTAGTTAACTTATTTGCACAGATCTTCACTGACAATTAGGGAATTAGACCTAATTGGATTAACACATGAAAAATTAAACTCCAGTCACCGTCACCGAGTCAAGTCGTCCTGTGCCCGGATCCCAATTTGATGTAGTCTGATGGAACATGATTCTAGAAACAAAGGGAAATGACGCCACACGAATTCGAGAGCCGACGTTTTTAAAACGACAGCAGCGACCGACGACGACGACGACGCTGACAGTTTTGTTGGCGCGCCGTTGGAGATTCAAATATTTAAAACGATTGCGTGATTGAAGTTCTGATAATTCGGCGTTCCGGATTGGACGATGTGTTTTACAGGCAGGAGAAAAAAGGTCAAAGGTGAATCACAATAACAATCACTTTGCCCTGCGCGACAAACTGACCCTGTTAACTTTGCCACGGACAGACGACAGTGATAACCGATAAATCAAGGATAAAGGAGAGACGCCCTTCTTGTCTGGAACCTGAGTCCACGTCAATTCAACTGCCACTAATAATAAGCACAAATAATTTACATCCCGGAGCCACATTACGATTTGCGACAGTCGAGCCTCATTAACAAAATGAGATTGATAAGATGAATAACAAGGTTAAGAAACACTGAACAATAAGCTCCCGCTGATAAGAGATCTGAATTTGAATTTGAAATATGAGGAACTCATTTATTATTAGGTTTCCTCCTGTGAAGCACCCAGGACGGACCGGAGGACACCCAGACCACCGTTGTAGAATGCTAAAGGGATGAGGCCAGGGCGTCACAGTCACAACAATAACAAAAGAAGTCTGCGATGAGGACCGGCGTCAGCTAACGTCACCTGATGCAAGGAAGTCGATGGAACAATGAGACCCTCCACCAGATTGAGAACTTCATTCACTCGATTGTTGTGAGCTCCGGCTTGGGGGAAATATTGCACGAGCAATAGCCCCACGATGCATAGGCAAAAATGCAGTCCTCTACGTTCTTATAACCAGGTAAGGGATCTCGATTGTATACTGCTTATTGTAAGATACTACTTTGTGCTGAATTTAGTACAAGTACAACTGTACGCTGTCAATTGGTAGGTAATACCCAAAAGACAATGGAAAGGGTTATGGAGTTCTCAGAGGATACTCCTGACAATGAAAGTCAGTCAAGATTTTTAATGCCTAACGGAAGTTTCCTCTTCTAAACGAGCCTTGCAGAAAAAATTTCAATATACTGGCCGTGGTAGACTATACCAGCTCTACGGTCACAGAATTGCTCCAGAATGGGGTCCACGAACTGTACAGTGCTGTACAAATGAAGGTTCTAATTGTTGTAAGAATATTGTCCTCCGGATATTACGACACGAAGACAATTGCTTTAATTTCTGCGTGTTTCCCTTCTGTTTTCTTAGTAGAGGTTTATGATAATGCTGATTATTGCTACAGGTTTGGTTTAATTCAAGCATTTGCTAATTGTCCCAAAATGTGAGAAGATCCGGCGTTGTCGAGCATCTTCCCAGGGCACAACTGTACCGCAAATAGAAATAAGAGGCTAACTGTAACTCGGGTGGATTTGCACTTTCTGGTAATTTTCGTGTTATGAGTTATGACCATGATTATTAGTTTGGCTAATATAACATGAATACTTCATACTACATAATATGACAGTGAAATGTATAATACCTAGGAGTTATTATTCATAAAGCCGGCTTTGTAATTTGTAATGAACGTTGTTAATGATTCTGGGCTGCATTATCTTGCAGGCGCACAGATTTTTCATTGAATGACAGGTGCACGAGAAATGCAGTTATATTTTTTGCATGAAAAACTTTTTGTTGCTGAAATTATTTAGGTACTTTCTATAGCGTGGCCGAACCCTGAAACACTCTGTGTAGTTAACAAAACAACGCCAGAGCCATGGCAGAAATGACTGATAGGTAGTGGATCTGCTTTAGGGTACAAAATGTGGATCCAGAGATTAAATCATTATACAGGTATTCGATTTATAGTTTAGTGGACCTTGTTGATTCATTGTTGTTCAGACTAGGTAATGTAAGGCTAATTGGAAAAGTGGCACAGCTAACCGTAAATGCTATAACAATCTTCATAATTTCCTTTGGCCGTCTCCTCCGCTCCGTCTCGTCATTCCTGCTAATTACTCTATCATACTGCTGCGTTTAAATGCGTTAGTATTAATTCATTTCTTAGTTCGTTGTAATTGTAATCGTAAACCGGTATTCTTCCTAATTAGTAAAAAAATAGAGTAATAAGTAGTTGCATAATATTACGTTTACATGCAGTATTCATGTAGCAAAAATGCTGAATTCAGTTTGGGAATTTAGGAAACACAAAAACCAGAGCAGGGATTGGGATAATTTGCAATGATATAAATTACCAAGCGCTTCTATCCTATCCAGAATATTCCAGTCTACCTACAGTATTCATGGCATTTTTATCCGAGTACCTAATATAAAAATGCCTTTTTCGTTTTTGCCGCATAACTCGGAATTCCAAATTCTTCTCAGCCTCCCTAGAAGTTAATCTTATTTTAGATGTATTGCTTAATCGAGCAAAGAATTTTGAATGAATTTAATAATTCAAATTGCGTAAAGATGCGAAAGGCCGATTTTGTGTGAGGAAGCCACTTCAAAATCAGTCAAACAACATAGCATTTATCCCATGAGCTATATACCGCCGCCGATGCCGATGACTGGCAACTTATCGCTCGACTGTTTGAAAGCTTTGTGGGCGGCGTACATGTGCTCAACAAATTTAATTTTTGTCGCTTGCACGTACGTGTGTGTGTTTGTGTTTGTTTTTCAGACTTTGTATTTTCAATTGTCGATTGACCTCTGACCTCGGCTCTGGGATCGACCGAAGTGCAAAAGGATAGGATTTGTCAGTTTAGTTGGTGAGACAAGTTGTATACCATTGTCAGATTCATAATAATTACCATTCATAAAGATTTATAATAAAAAGTCTTATCGTTACATTGTTGACTGTTGACTGTTACACCACCGTCATCGTGTTAGAAAGATTAATTAGGCACCTATTATTCATACTACTAATATTATTACGGTAACGCGGCGGGTGATAATCAGAGTACGAATTGAAACGAGTTGTAATCGAGATACCCGTACCCATTCCAGAAAGCTCGTCCATCTTCGGTATCGGTATGGGGTCTCGATTCCCAGATAAGTCACAATATACAATACAACTCATTTCAACTCGTACTCTGATTATCATCCGCGTTACCGTAATAATATTAATACCATGAATTTTACCGGATGGAAAGGGTTAAATTATATACCTATTATTGCTATGTAGGATGTAGGTATTACACAGCAATCAGCATAACAGCTTGTTGATGTTGATGTGTGCAACTTATGACTTATGCATTTCAGCACCCAGAGCACAGCCCACAGCTGACAGCTGACAGCCATAAAAATTGCATTATTGTATACCTACAACACAACCGAAACCGCTATTTACTTTAATAAAAGTATTTAATTATTTTTCTAGATAGAATACTCACCTTCCGCGCCTCAGCCCCTGATATGAGTAATTCTTCAGACTACGTTCCAGTTCGTTCGAGTAATCCTGGACATTATCCATACTACGGTTATGGTGGTGGAAGCTGTGTCAGCTCCGGGGCCGGGATTCATGGTAATAAAAGTTTAACTCAGGGTCATGGAGCTGGATTTAATTCATGGCTATCCTCCAGCTCGCCCGTCTCGATGTCAAGCCTCACCTGCATTTCAAAATTCCTGGAATGAATCTGGCCGAGGTGCTTCTCAATCGATTCCTCGTCCAATGTACAATGGATTTCGACAGATGCGATCAAGACACCCACACCCACTTCGCCATCAAAGACCGCAGGTGCAACCTCACGGGGCATACAATTCTAGATTTCAAACCTCACTGTCGCATTACAACAGATTTAGTCATCCAGTGCAGCAACATAGCCCCGGCGGATTTGGAAACTTCAGGCACCAGCAGCATCGCAATTTCAATGGAAATATTCCCGAGCAGTTTGCAATGGGAAATCAACGAGGCTTTTCTAAGGGTGGATATGGTACGGTTTGCTATGCTTTGATTTAAACTACATTACTCAGATTAGAAATATAAAATAAAAAACTTTGTTAAGCAATCAAATACATGAATTATCTACCTACAGGAAATCGAGGAAGGGGAGGGGTAAAACCTAATAATTACTCCATGGAAAGCAGCACTAAACACCGAGGCTCCTTTTACTGTGACACGTGTGATAAGAGTTGCCTTGATCAGGCTTCATTTGACGAGCACAAAGCGGAACACATGACGTGCAAGTAAGAGAAATTCTGGCCTACCAATATCAACACCTTTATGTACTTTTTAGAAATTTTATTGATTTGAATTATTTTACAAAAGGCTCGACGGGTGTACCTTCACTGCCCAGCCCAAAGTGATTCTCAAGCATATTCAAATGCAGCATTCTACCAACCTCTTCTTCCGTGTTAAAGGTTACGATTCACCCGAAACTGTAGCTAAATGGAGACAGGAACGAAAAGAAAATTTCCCAACCCCTGAGAATATCGCGAAAAAGAGAGCGACGAATACGGAGAAAGCTTCTCGAGGTGAAAGAATTACGAACACCAGAAAACAATCTTCTGTTTCTACACCTGTTTTCCGGTATTCCATCGATGCTGCCTTGGAAAAGCTACAAAGGCCAAGGATATCTGAGGGACCTAGAACTAGTGCTTTCTCAGACTCGTTAATCGCACGTAATCTTCGTGCAAATAAATCCGAAGTAGTTCTGTTGGAAAATTACTACTCCGTAGTGAAGATAAATGAGCAAGGGAAGCTTGTGGGGAAGAGGCTGGCTCTGTGGAAATCGGGTCCTGCAGAAGAAGCTGACGAAGACTCGGATACAGAAAGCAAAGCAAATGAAAACAGCGAGGCCGCGGACGAGTTTGACATAACAGATGACGAGTTAGATGACAATACTTCTGAGTTTGTCCCTGAATCCGGGGTACCGAAGTGCCTCAATAATAAACTCACCGAACCAGAACCAAAATCATCAGATCAAGGCTTGGAAGACGAAAACAAAGGTGACAGCGCTAGTAGTGTTGGGGAGGTTTCAATGCACGTAAAACCTAATTCAGGAGGGCTGTCGGCGCTAGTATCCTATACTTCGGACTCAAACTCACCTGCAGAATCCGATTTGGAAGGTACAATAGTACAATGATACTCGTGTTTTCAATCGCTAAAATTAAAATATATTGAGCGTACTCCTGACTTATTAAAATATTTTAATTTCACTCAGACGGTGAAGTCGACGATGAAGGCAAAGACTCCGACCAAGATGCCGAGCTTCCCTTAGAAATATCGTTTGGCAAGCAAGAGACAAGTCCTGGTCCTGGTGCTAGCGCCTCATCATCCGCTTTGTTACCTGACAACCAAGTTATTCCCCAGTCTCCAGAAAAAGGCACTGAGTTTTCACTTCCGGCTAAAACTTCAGCCAGGAATCCTAAGAAACGAAAGCAGCCGAAGCGTGAGATGGATTTAGTACCCCGCAGAAAAGCTGCACGTGTTTTGTCTCGACCACCAACTTTATTGCGAAGGGTATGTCCATTGATTATTGATTAATGAATTTTTACAAACTGGCATTTTCTAGTTACTGATCTAGCTGTTTTGCTATTTTCTTCCAGCTATTGAACGACGAAATATGCAAGGAACGTAACTATATATTTCAAACATGTCGTTACCTTGTTAAGAATAAGTTTTTGGACAAAGAAAAGACGACAGAAGAGTCTCAAGGTACTCAAGTTACTTACCCGGACGTCGTATCTTCATTTTCATCTGATAAATCTGAAAACCATTCATAGATGCTTTAAATTTTGTAATTCTTTTTTATTTTTTGGTGACAATTGGATGTTGTTTTAAAAAAATTAATTAAGATAAATAAATGTGAGTAATTTTATAGTACTATTGTATTAGGTATTTAATGAAATATTGAAATTTTATGGAAAATTATATGAAGTAGAAGGTTGGAATAAATATTTTTTATGGATTTGACAAGAAAGAAATCAAAGAACGAGCATTAGAATGACGCCTGTAATTGAATTTCTACCGAGATGATAAATCGCGCGCTCCTCCGTCGCGGTGCTGTGCTGGGTGGGAATTTCATATTCCAAGGCCGACGAAATTGAATTGAAAAATTGAAAATTCGTTTCACTTTCTCCAGTCGAATCGCCGATTTGCAAACACTCGATTTTCGTTAAACTTTAAGGAGTTGGCTGTTGTTCGTAGCTTATTTTGGTTTTGGCTGAATCTGTGAAGTCCATAATTGGTTCACCATGTTCTGACGAAGATGAAGTTGAGCGATTCGAGGTGACTGACTATGACCTTTCCACAGAGTTCAATCCTGGCCGCTTCAGGAGGAAACAGACAAAGTCTCAAGCAATTTACGGTAAGAAAAAAACAAAATAATTTCAGATCTCAGATCTGGCTAGCTCATCACTATCACGGATGATATTCGACTTTCAGATTTTATGTTTCTGTTTCTTCCCTTAACTCTGAACTCGGTTATTGGTTAATTTAATTAGGTACTTATGTATTTTGATTGTTAAGTCCTTTAACATACCTATAGTCAATCAATAGTAGGTACATTTGAAATTTGACCTTACGCTTTTTGTATCATGCCATTAGGTGTATTTGCTCCTGAAGACAGCGACGAAGAAGGAGGTCGACCAGGGATTGGGCGAGGACCCAAAGAGCGAAAAAGTTATACCTCTGGAGTTGCATTTGTTTCTGGTGGACTTCAGAAGCCTGTGGTGAGGAAGGAAGACGAGAAGATTGAGGATGAGGAAGAAGTTCATGAGATATCGGATTCGTCCAGGTAATCTTACTTTGCATGTAGTTTTTACTGTATAGCTT
The DNA here is from genome assembly GCA_009869905.1 of Ceratophysella communis. Taxonomy (NCBI): domain Eukaryota; kingdom Metazoa; phylum Arthropoda; class Collembola; order Poduromorpha; family Hypogastruridae; genus Ceratophysella; species Ceratophysella communis. Next base: position 1,921 of record VNWX01003095.1, on the reverse strand, counting down.
TGTGCAAACAGCGACTTTGAAATAATTCTTACCTTTCGGTTACAGTGAGGACGAGTTCCAAATCATGGCCAAATCAATTGGAAAGAATCCAACGCTACAGGATTTCGGGCAAATTGCTGGTCTGCGAAATAAAAATGCGGGTCATAGCAGCAAGGGGATGGGGCTTTACGGAATCGGAGCGAAAATGGCCATGAAGATGGGTTATCAACCTGGAAAAGGTTTAGGGAAGGATTTGCAAGGTATTTCAGCTCCGATTGAAGCTGTAGTCAGAAAAGGACGTGGAGCTATTGGGGCTTATGGAAAGGAAACTAAAAGTCGACCCGCAGAAAATACAATTGGAGATCCCTTGGCACCTCCTGCGGTCCAGGTGCCTAAGGAGCAAAAATGGCAGAAAACTCGAGAAGGTGCTGGAGCTGGGGTGCAGAAGAAGGACAAAGTGGAGTATCGATATATGACTGCCGATGAGGTGTTAGAACAAAAACAACTTCGAGTTCGGCCTGATGCCGGGTAAGTAAGCTTTAAACCCAGCCGTTACAGACAGAGCCAAGTTTTATCTCTGGCTGGAACTTGCCCAACGTTACATTTCTCCTTATTTGTTTTTCGCAGTTTTCTTGCAAAAACAAAAGTAATAGATTTAACTGGCCCGGAGACTAGGATACTCAGCGGATATCATGCTATTTCCGGTCAAAAGCGCCCTGAAGATGAATGGGAAGGTCAGCGACGAGAGGAAGATCAGAAGTTTAAAATTCGGCAAAAGTCTGCATTCGAAATGCCAGAACTACTTCATAACGTCGGATTGCTGCTTGATAACTGTGAACAGGTTGGCGATCATTAAAACTCATCATAAGTAATTTATAACGGTTCTAATCCATTTGTTTACAATTTTTTCATTAAATGTTCATTATTTTGTTGCAGGATATTTTAAAGAACGACAAGAAAGCTAAATATGCTTCTGATCGAGAAGTGCAGCTGAGGGAAGAGCAGATTCGGATAAAGAAAACTCTGGAGCATGAAGAAAGGCTTGCGGCGAAATTGGAAAGCCTCATAGAAGAAATTAGATCTCTAACGCAGCCTGGCCTCGACTTAGACTCTGCATTCTTATCTTTGGCTAAATTAAAGGTAATATAAGTTAACATTCGAAATTGGAAAGCCTCATAGAAGAAATTAGATCTCTAACGCAGCCTGGCCTCGACTTAGACTCTGCATTCTTATCTTTGGCTAAATTAAAGGTAATATACGTTAACATTGTGTAATCGGAGAAACTACATTTTGCCATTCCCTTGAACCTATTAGAGTCAATTCGAAGTAGGAAAGTGTCAGTGTCACCTTTAAGATAATATACTTAATCAACACACATCGCTTCTGATCAGTGAACTAATTGAACTTTATGTTGATTTATTCAGAATGAGCACGGTGAAGAATGGGAAATGTATCAACTGCATAGTTTGGTACCCGGAATGATAACTCCGCTTCTTAAAGACAAACTAAAAGAATCGAACATTGTAACAAATCCAAGAGTTTCTTTTCAAGCTTTCTCTGACTGGAAGAATCTTTTGGGATCTCATCAGGAAGCGTTCGATACATTAGTATGGGAAGCTTGGATGCCACCTTTCAGAGTTGCTCACGGGTAAGAATTTCTAAAAAAAAAAACGTAACCAGATCTCGATTTTCTACTCTTATTCAATTCGGGGTTGATAATAACTCGAGATTACCCACTTCATCTGCAGATATTGGAACGTGAAAGATGCAAATAGCATGCTTACTGTGCTGGAGATCTGGAATCCCTTATTACCCGGATGGATATACGCAAATATTTTAGACCAGATGGTACTGCCCAAAATTAACGAAGGTGTGGATGCTTGGGATCCGCTCTCCGACAATATCCCAATTCATGCCTGGATACACCCTTGGCTTCCGATTT
>VNWX01003094.1:0-10809 GCA_009869905.1 Ceratophysella communis | reverse complement strand
TCGTGATCACCGTGTGGGTGCTTACCAGGGGTGTTTACTTATGGGTGTTTACCATGGGGTGTTTACTTCATGCTTTCTCCATTGGTGTTTACCGCGTAGGTCTTAATCCTTACCGTGACCGACATCCGAACCGCTAACGAGACTTTCACCTTTACCCAATTCAACCTACTCGCAGAATAGAGCTTTTGAAAGTAGTGCGCTAAGTCGACCGGTGAATTTAATCTAATGCAAATTTCGGTGGGAGGTTGGTTCCTTTGCGTTGTTCGAATACGAAATCTTATGTAGGCGTATAGGCTTTGACTCGAACTTGTGGAGAAGTTTGTGTTTTGAGAGAAGAAAAGAAGCCGAAGCCCAGTCGTAGTTACCAATTAAGTCTGACTAATTTTCTAAACGAACCGGATTAGACAGAACTGCTGAGGACTGACGGACTTTCTCAAACACCGATAATTACTCTCGGGACTCGAGACGTCTGGCTTTGAAGGCAGCAACTTTCACATTTCTCTCAACAAGGTAGTCCGTCTGTTTGTTTGTGTCCCGGCCGAGCTCCGCGTCTCATCAAAATTCCTCGACAATGCAATCAAACTGGCCGACAGAGAGTTTCTGGGATTTTAATTAAAACCTGCTAATGCAAATAAAAGAGAGTGTGAGTGTGACTCGTTGAACTAGGATTAAATCATTACTTGACTAAATTTATTTTTAGAGACAACAAATCAAAATTATCTGAAAAAATGCCTGTTCAGGATGATACTGACAATCGGAAAAATTACGTGTTTTTCGACAGTTTTCCCCAGAAGATACAAATTTTGTCTTTCGTTTAAAAACTCAATAGTAAATTGCCGAAACGATACCCCGCATCATCAGCATCCAATTTTCCAACTATTCAGTCTCTACCTTTTTCATTTTGTTTGTACTGACGCTGACATTAGAAATTTGAAATACGGAGCGCATATACCCTTTATTAATTAGAAAGACATTGACTTCTATTGATGTTAATTAGGCTCCGTCCATTCACCTGAGAATGTGAAGCCAGACATTGCAATTTCTACATAGTTTTATCTTCATTCTTTCTGGCTGCAGAAACAGACTTTACTTGGCGTTCTGACGTCGGTGTGGATACCGTCCCGATATTTGCAATGTAAACCGGCAGTTCGCGATGTATTGTTAAAATAATTCCTGGTGTTCTACTTTCGGTACAATTGTCCATCCAACAGCCTCAACCATGCCGTTAAGTTTTTCTTCACTAGAATCTGGACCAAGACAATTCTTCATTGTCGCGGCCAGTATGACTGTCTTTTGTTGCCTTATTTGGTAATAATATTAATAAATATAATGGAGCGGGTATTGTGTGTAACAAATTTGAAAAATAATAGCGCCGGAAGGGTTTTGTGGTTTGGAATTCCACGATTACGGAATAACTGTATTTGATGGATAAATTGTCATGCATTAAATAATTTTCAGCAGTCTTTTGGATACTACAGAGAAAATAAAAATGCCGATCCAACAAAGGCAACCCAGGCTTTGTCTACTGTGGACAACTATGTTTCGGAGAAAGGGAACAGCAGCCTGGACATGGGGAAAGGGTAAACTGGAGAAAGTCATGAAAGCTTGTCCGTTCAAATGTCAGTTTAGCGTGAACAAGTCACTTCGCTCAGTCGCGGATGCTGTAGTGTACCATGGTTGGACGGAAGGAAATCCGATGTACCCACTGCCGAGGCCTTCCCAGCGAAGATGGGACCAACGTTGGGTCTACTTCATGCTGGAACCTCCATGTCCTGGTTTCAAGAATTACGAGATGATGGCGGATTATAACGATTTCAACTGGACAATGACGTACCGCCGAGATTCGGATATTCCCATTCTCTACGGTGAATTTGAGAACATTCATTCCGATATTGAAGTCCTACCGGTAGTCCGAAGGAACAGATCTTTAGTGGCAGGGATGATTTCATCCTGCAACCAACCAAGCCGAAGAGACCAGTACATCGTTGACCTCAACCGAACCATCCATGTTGACCTCTACGGGAAATGCGGCAATCATGCAATCAACAAGAAATCCAGGAGAAAGCCAAGCCGAGGTTATGACATTCTGGCAAAGAAATACAAATTTTGGCTTTCCTTTGAAAACTCAATAGCTCCTGACTACTTGACCGAAAAGTTTTTTCTTCCACTTCAGCATGGAATGGTCCCCGTCTATCTCGGACATCCTGACAATCTTCGCTATGCCCCACCTGGATCCTACATTCACATAAAGGATTTCAAGAGTCCGGAAGCCCTGGCAAAATTCTCTGGTTTACTTGGATCAGAATCCAAGGGAGTATCTGAAATACTTCGAGTGGAGAAAGCAGTACAGAGTGAAAGCCAATATTCAGCTAAACGAGGCATGGTGCGACTTATGCACCAAGCTTCATACCTTGACTGCCGAGCAACAACGGAAGAGTTACCGGAGCATAGCAGATTGGTTCCTTAGAAATAACACTGCGACCTCAGTGTGCCGTCAAAATTCCTCGATAATGCAATCAAACCGGCTGACAGAGTTTTAATTAAAAGCCTGCTACTCCAAATAAAAAGCGTGTGTGACGCGTTGAAATACGATTAAATCATTCCTTGACAATATTTATTTTTAGAGACAACAACTCAAAAAAACAGAGGCAAGTCTGGCTAATTTAATTTTTGGATAAGTTTTTGGTAGTAAAATTCATAGTAACTTGATTATTTAATTCAACAAGCTAAGGCTAAGAATTACCCGTTCTTACGTAACAAATCCGGAATACTTCCCGGTACAAAAAAAGCAGACAGGCTTAAATGCTGTGCCTTAAAATCAAAACGACGAGACGCCGAATTAAAGCTATTACATCTTTTATAATTAAACTACGTGAACCGAAACGTCTTTGCATCTGGATGCTGTCACATACAGCATTCAAATCCAACGATTTTTGGGGTATTTAAATGTTAGCCGCAGGCCAGAACCGTGAATATATCATAGAAAACGTCAAAGCCTAGCTATATAATTCCGTTCACATTTAGTAAAGCTACAAACTACCAACTAATGGCTAGGGTTTGAATATGCAATACTTAAAAATTGAGGTTACGTACATTCATAGGTATTTAAATACAATTAACAAACTGTTCGTCCAGCCCTACTCCCAACTCCCCGCGCGTAAGTAATGCATTTTTTTGTACAAACTTGAATATACGTTAAATGTTAATATTCATTAATATCTCAGTCAGTCAAGTTAACAAGATTTGGTTTGGGTTTCAATGTCATCTGACGAGGTTTCACATTCACTCTATTTGGAAAATTTGAACTGGGACTTTCACTTCCTTCTGAGAAACTCACGCTGGAGACAACTACCTACTTTCACTTACCCTTCCGTCGAGCATTTCATTACGTATAGTTTGTACGTCCGTAATAATTGCTATGTAACAATTAATTTAATATTTTACAGAGAATACATACTATTTTTACACGGTTCGTAAGTAAATGTTAAGCCAAGACGTCATTCAGCACTAATTAATACAACTTTTAAATAGTTTTCGAAAAATTGCAAAATTTAAAGGTTAAAATTCGTACCAAAAAGCCTACTACGGCGCTGATTTGCTAGACAATTTACCTAGTAAACTTTTAAAGAAACGCGACCTTTATATTTTCTTTAAAAAACACGTTCAAGCCTAATATTATGAGCGAATTCTTTGGAAAACGTAAAATTTTGAATTTTTAAAAAGCTACTAGCACAGAACAGGCAATTTACCATGCTAATATGCTTAAATATGCTTAATTAGATTTAAATATAAATTCTTAAATTAATACGCTAGGCTAGATTAGCTTACTTACTTTCTATTTAAAACCTTAAACCTTACACCAGTTCAATTTAGCACATGGATTTTGGGTAGATTTACCGGGAGGGAAGTACGTAGTTACTTATACATGCTAGGATTAAATATCACAAACAACTCCATAATTAAATGGGATTACTGTAGTAGCTCGAGTTTGGGGACCAACAACATCAAAGCATCTCTCATCTCGCCTTTCCATCTAAACTTCAATTACAGGAACGCGTCTTTTAGTCCAAACAACTTTTTTCCAGCGTCCATTGAGACCTATTCATCTCGAATAGTACATAAACGAGATAGAGAGAGTGAGTGAGAGCTGGGTACATGGTTTGGCGGAATGATATTACCTCTTCAACGTTCAACATTCATGTCAGTGGTGGTTCGTGGTGAAAGGAGTGAAAGCAGATTCTAGGGGACCACTAAAACAGGGTTGAATTTTGAAAAAAAAATGAAGAATTTGACAGTTTTGCAGCGAAACTTTCGCTAGCTTTTAAACGAAAAGTCGGTGTCTATTCTGACGCCTTTAATTTTTCATGGCTACGAACATAATCGAAAAATGGGCAAAAATATCGTTATAAACAAGCGAATTTTTTCAGGCATTTAGAAACTTTAATTTCAAGTAATTGAACCAAATTCCGTGAATTGAACACTCCAACCCTGCTGTCAAACCTCAACCTCAACCAACACCACGAAGGTCTGAAATTGACAACTAATCCATTTGAAATTTCAACTTTCTCCCAGAAATAAACTTTTCTGCGCTCGAAGCTGAGAGACACACAGACGACAGTTGTTTAAAAATATTGTCCGTTCCTGAGTGTCTCTTGAATTGAGAAGAACATGAGAGTCATATCTGTTCTTCTGGAGAGGCAATTCATCACTTCATTAATTTCCTATCAAGATGTAGTGTTTTAGAGAGAAAGCCTAGAACACTGAACGCCTCGACTTCCGTTAGACAAAGCTCGTAATTTATATCTTCTACCCAGGGAGGCTCTCTTACATACTGATCATCCTCCGTCAGTTATACTATAAGGGGACAGAGAAAGTGCACTTCATTCCTTTCACTCTGGCGTTAACAACTCATTCCATTCCGCCTGCGACGCTTTACTGGGATCACGATCACCCGGGATATCATCAGCAAATGTACTAAACTACAGTAAACAGTAGTAAAACAAAANCACGATCACCCGGGATATCATCAGCAAATGTACTAAACTACAGTAAACAGTAGTAAAACAAAAACTCTAAATTCCAATGTCTCGAAACTTGTACGTTTTTAGTACGCAGCTGAAAATTCCACCGTTATGCAAAACCTCTGCTTTCTCTGGCTCTCGTTCCTACTTCCTACAGCCGTGTGTCGCGATCCCAGGAAATACTTAATTAAATTTTCGGTGTAAAGTATAAAACTACGATATTTGCCTAAAGTGTCAAGCATATGGATTCGGAAGCATTGTAATTTGTAATTTAGCTGTCATGTTGTTAATGAATATAATTTCGCTCCACTATCCCGCTCAACTCACTCCAGCACAGAGAGAAACATAGCCTAGCATACTATAACATACCGTTATTTCCGATTCACTGCAGTCTCCCCAACTCGCAGACAATCATCATAACTTCATTAAATACATTCTCGAAGGACAAAAACGAACCATTTCCAAGTTAGAAACTACGCCATGCAGGAAGCCTGTAGCCTATTTTCATAGTTGCGAAGTTGTAGAACGGTTTTTGTTGCAAACTGCCATTGTAGAGTGCACAGCGTTCTTCCATACAATGTCACGCTAAGTCCCCCATTTTCCATTATTATTATAAAATGTCACGCCTGATTTCTTAACACTATGGATTTTCAGTTGAGGTTGTCGTGGAATCAATTTTCGGTAAGATTTGCTTCTGAGGTAAAATTCTTTTATGAGTTGTCGGAGTTGAACTGCTTACAACTTTACTTTTCAGTGGTCCTTTTTTGTTCTGAATAATGTTCGTACTGCTGCCGAGCGGTAGACTCACTGTGATCGGTGCACCTTGAGAAGCTGACGCTAGGAGACCCAACTGACAATCGTTCGTACTTGAATCCGGTGTGGCATTTTGTCGCGATGAATCATCTGAGCTCGATTCTCCAGAATTGAGCCGTATAACTTCACCCGTGACCAGTGACCCGGATACCTGTACACCATCCTTCTTGGGGACCATCAAATTAGACAAATGCTGCTGTCCGGCTTGAATTGGAAACTGCCCAGATAGTTTCACAGTTGAACAGGCTTTACTCGTAGCCGTCATTTGTGGTGGTCCAGGTTGCTGCTGAATGAACAAAGTTCCATCCGCTGGATTCAGAATTAGATTCGGTAGAGTCAGAATTGTTGGGGTTGGGAAGAAATTCATGTTCATATTCATATTCATGGGTTGGAGGGAAAAGCCTGGATTGCCCAAATTGAAAGATTGCGGAAATATAAGCGGAAGTTGTTGCTGGGCTGCGGCAGCAGCTTGAACTTGTTGCTGTTGCTGTACTTGTTTGATGCAACTGCTGAAGAAGAAGCTGCTGTTGAAGCTGCAGTTGTGCTTGTTGTTGCTGCTGCTTTTTACTCAATCGCTTTTTCTTCTTCTTAGGGCCTACGAGCAAGCTAGCACTTCCACAGACAGATTGATCCAGCACCATTGTCCCAGTTGCAGTTTGATGCAAAATTTCAGCCGCCGCCCCAGGATGTGACGTGAGCTGAGTCTGAGAATTCGGATCCAATTGAATGAAAGAGTGTTGAGGTTCTGTCCCTTGAGATTGATGAGGTGAAATGATCAATGAGCCTTGCCCTCCGCCAGAATTCAAGAAGAAAGGCTGAATCGTTTGAAAGAATGGGTATCGTATGGATTGATTGTTTTGATCCGTGGGCTGTTGCAAAATTAATGAGTTTCCATTATTCGACATCGTTGTGATACTCAGACCTTGATTGGATGTAGCCACGTTCAATGGATTTCCAGATGTTAGAGTTGTGCCGCAATTGACCACTGGACATGAAGTCATTATCGGAACATTCGTCGATGTCGAGCTTGTTGTTATAGCCGAGCTCGTGGAAAGAATATTAGTAGGAATTGGTTGAATGGTAATGGATGGCGAGGAGAAGAGAGGCACTAAATTCTGAATAACGTCGGATTTCGGGGTTTGAGATTCCACATCCTTAATTATTTCAAGCTCGGTTTCCGTAGTGGAAGCTGTTGATGCTGGTGGTTCCAATTTGGTAGATTCAGACTGCTTGTCCTTGCCTTCGCTCTCTGCAGGAGTTTCACTCCGTGCTGTGGAATTCGTGGAATCCTTATCATGGTTCGTTTGAATTTTCAGCTTCAAGATCAATCACGACATCATTTGAATGCACCCGATCAACCACATCTTGAACCAACTGTAACGGCGACTTCTCACTCTGTGCTTCAGTAGAATCCACGCTTGAAGCAGGAGCTTTTTGAATCAATTTGGGCAGTATAATGGATGTCTGCGGAGTTACGTTGGATATGTTTTGATTTGGCAAAGCTTGGCCTTGTCCGACCATTGAAATTGTTATAGAACTGGGCAAAGATTGTTGAATCAGCATATTCGTCGGAGGGGCAGATGAAGTCACCAGTCTTGGCATGGGCTGTTGACAATAAGCTTGGATTGGCAATAAATTAGCAAATTGCAGCGTGTTGGCGGTACTCATATTTCCCAGACTTGCATTAGGAAGAATTGGCGAAATGGAATATCCCGTGTTCAAATTCGTGAAATTATTCAGTTCTCCGTGAGCCGAAGTACCGGGCATAATTGGGAAGAAGCTTAAGCTTGGATTTGGTATAGGATGACTAGCACCAGTTGGAGTTATGGAAATTACAGGTGGTGGAGGCGTTGGAGCGGATTTGGCCGAAGAAGATGTTGGAGGACACAGAGGTGGTCGATTCTGATTCTGATCTAATAACGGGATTTGTCTCACATCAATATTTGGGCATGGGGATTTCGGTCGCTTTCCTTGAGTCTTTGGCATTAAGTGATGTTGGTATGTGGGCTTCTTCCCCGGGCTGATGGTAATATTTGGACTTGTCCAGAATCCAACAGCCCCTGGTGGCGTCTGTGGCCGTACGAGCAGGAGTCCAGTTGAAGTGGAAGAGGCGGCAGACGATGGAGGTGTTGGCCAAGCAAATTCATACTGGGGTTGACCCGTGGCTGGAGGTGTGGTCGCCATAAGATTTCCATTTGGACTAAGCTTGACAGTAATTGGAGTAGGTGTTGAATTCGTGGATCGACTCCCACTGCCGAAAACTCCTGCTGATGCATCAGATGAAACTGAAGATGCTGGAGACATATCCCGCTGAAATATAGAAGAAAAACGAATTTAGTTCAGCACTCCATATTAAATAGGAAACATTCAATTTCATCACGAAAATTGTTTAATAAAACAGTGGGATCACAGCGCAGTCCCGCCAAAGATAAGGATCATCTTTCATCTTGACAGCTTTGCGGGTATGTATTAAAAGGTCAGTTTCAGGTAGGTAGGTACTGAAAAGGGGTTTGCTTTAATTGAAACCCATGATTTTATTTATATTATTATTTCGAACCTGTGGTGTTTGAGTGGTCGTGTCAGGCGACTGCTGTGAGAAGGGAACAAGAACATTGTGACCATGACTCAATGCAGAAGAAGGTGAAGTTTTTGGAATTTCAATGACTGAGCTGGAAGTTTCTTCTTTGGTACTGTTGACAGTGACACCTTGTTCATGATTTTCAGTGATACGCCGTTTCTTGGAACCACTCTCTCCACTTGTTTCAGCATCTCGTACTCCAAAGTCTCCTGTAAAGTTAATCAATAAATTTGAAATTAGATTTTGGGTAACGAATGAATACTTCAAATCGAACAGAAGTACATAACGATAAATCGAAAATGCATATCTGTTTATGCGTTACCGTACGATTAAAACTTAAAACTATATTCAGCCATCCATAATCTGGATGTCATCTGTAAATATAAGCAGCACCAAACCAAACCGGTGTTAACATTCGAAACCTGAAATCCGCAAGCAATGTATTACCAATCTAAAGAAGTGGTTCCAATCCCTGGAACTGGAACCATGCAATTACATACTTACCGGTCTACTCAGCTCAGGACGGCACGCTGGCCTATAATATATTGTAATTCTTAAAAACTCTAAAAGGGCATGAGAAAGCGAGAGCTACGGATCAACGTACAAATTAAGCTCACAAAGGAAAATGTGTTTATTTCTCATCTGCCCTACCAAATTGAAAAGAGGACACCAGGTGTGCGAAATTGCTAGTTCCCACTCACCCGCTTACTAACCATGGTTTGACAAGAGGGGAACACCATGAAAATTCCAAATTGGAGTTGATTAAAAAAATCCCGTGCCCACAATTCCAACGGGGTAGAAATGAAACATTATTACGAGAGGGTTGATGACAAATCAAATAGCTACCTCTCTTTTATCCACGCATAAAGAGACAGTGTAACAAACTACTGAAAAAATGAACCTCTTCTTCACACATGAACGCATTCATGTTCATGATTAAGTCACTTACGAATTCTTTTCAGCTTGCTTGAGAAACCTTAATTCGGGATTCGAGTACCTGGACTGGAGGACTGGACCTCACCTTGCCAATTTAGAGACAATGAGTCAAATGTCTTTATTCGCTTTTAATGAGTTTCAATTGTCACTACACCCGTCAAAATGCGTGACACATGTAAAATTCATCATCACTACTAATTACATTAAGAGTTCGGATACATAGCTGGATCATGTTGGAGTGCTAGAAGAGAATTCGCTAAGACTTTTGAATTTGAAGTCGTCGATCCAATTAACTTCGTTTTGGATGCCGTTAAATTCGAAGTCTCTCTTTTCGCGGTGCTTCAACAATTTAAGTTAATTAAATAAACACGACTAAAGGCGATTGGGTCACAAATTGAACGTGCCAAATCGGTCAGGACAAAATAGCGGTTAACTGCAGTTTTATTACATTTAACTGTCAACGTCAACTGTACATTTTAAATTGAACACTTTTATTTCTAGGCCATAGTTCCTGCTCATTATTTCTTATTTCCTCTGAATGAATCCTCATTACAACTCTCCAATTCGAGTCTGAATCCATTGAACTAACCCGATGGATTGAAGTGACAGAATGTCCAACAAATTCTATTCAACCCAATAATCACATCCACATCCTCAACCCTATTTTTCCTATGCTATAAAATAAATGAAACTGTATAGGAACAGTTTTTTAAACACATTTATTCAATTTAACAGACCAGTCGTCGGTCGGTAGACAGGATAATAGGGCACTCCGAATTCGAAAACGCCAGGTACAAAAACCACCCTTTTTATAGTGTGTGCTTACGAAAATTACGAATATGAATTCTTCGTAGGCATGCAATCCTTTCAATTCCTTCACAAAGGACTCAACAGCACAACTAAACTAACTACTTTTCAAATTGGGAATTGAGTTATGGGAACTTGAATAGAACAAACAGAGTTTGGAAGTTGCAAGGACGCATTTTTATTCAACGGGCTAGAGCTTACATGTCGCAGCCCTTGGGGCTCATGCTCATGCTGACGTTATATGTGATGCAATTGAGCATTCCGTAATTTAAAATTCGGACATGTACATGAGTTTTTGCTTTCAATATTTCATGATTGAATTAGTTGCAAAGTATTGTTCTAAATTTGTGCACCATTTGTACACTATAGAGCATTGCGAATTGTGATGGGATATTCAATTTCTACAAAATGCATCAATAAGTGCAGGCAGATGCAGAATTTACATTACTAAAAAAATACCTAGGACCAATACAACTTCTCAGCACTTTCCATTAGTCATCCTAATCGAGGAGAGGCATCCTTACTTCTTAAAACGGAAATAACGGAATTTAAATCTTTGCTGTGCATGCCCTTTTTTAAAAGAACCGAGCCGGGCAAAGAGGCTTTTGAAGTAGCAAAACATCTGCTGTCTCATTTCATTTTTTGGCTGATTTT
>VNWX01003093.1:0-10811 GCA_009869905.1 Ceratophysella communis | reverse complement strand
TTTGTTGCCTAATTGTAATTAATATTTAAAAATTTTTGTTCTACTGCGGGCTGGCCCGGCCCCCTCGGGGCCCGGCCCTGGTTTTACGGACCACCCGCTACCACCGTAGCAGCGCCCCTGGCTGCAGTCAATGGCGGTTAGGCGCGTTCAGCCTGTAATACAGAACCGAATGTTTTCTCAGAACGTGCAATTTTAGCTCATGAACACGCTACCAACCAGATTTATGCGCATAACTGAGAAAACATAAATTTCTTTGACTCAGGCTATAGCTCGTTGGACAGCTAGCGTTGGACAGGACAAGTAAACAGAATTCCAATTTAGCGATTTAATAAGGCTTTAAATTTAATAACGGAATATTTGTTGTTCTCGAGTATGTATATATAGTCCATATCATATAGGTATCAAGTCAATAATGCATGCAATCAGGTACCCAAAGTATCATATTTGTCGAACAAGCGTATAAATTATTTTGGTTGGGGTTGTAAATCTTGGCCGCGGCTTGTTCATGGCTGCATTATGTGTTTCCACGATAGTTCGGTCATGTAATACGGCATTGAGTGATTCAAAAACAAACTTCAAAATTGGAAAAATCAAACAACTCCAAGAACTTACCTGCCTATCAATATCCGCCACCTCAGACTGATAACTCAGTGTTTGTATTAAACTTAATATATTTTGCCCAACTAGTAGAGCAATTGGTATCAAAGGTAGAATTATCATTTGACATGTTTGAAATTTACGACCTTTTTTCCAGGCAGATGCCAAGTTGCAACAGCCCATCTGTAAAGGGGTAAATAAATAATTTTGTAATTAAGTGGTACAGCCTGGATTGCTAACATCGATAATGCGGCCACTAAACTAGTTTAAAGTTGCCAGATTTAATGAGCGTTTATAATATTTGGGGCGAATTTGCGCCTTAAAACTGAAAACATATCAGCGGGTTAAGCAGCTTAAAGAGAGAATAAGCTTTCACTTTGTGAGCACATATTTACTTCAAGGCGGACAGTTTTGAGACTACACATAACACATAACGCTGGTAACGTAAGCATTAGCTTAGACCCGTTTCAACACATAAGGAATTAGTATTTATGCTTTTCTCGAATTCTTCGCAGACTCCTCATTTATTTGAAAATGCTAACCAATATGTCCACACATTTTCGCTACAAACCAGGCTACCGTCATACGCAACTCTTTAAAAGGAATTCGGGCTTCCGAAGCCGAATGAGATATTCTTGATAAATAAATATTCGATTTTTACAATGGTATCAGGTATTCAGATTAGTTGGAATATAGCTGAGGCTTGGTCAAAATAAAGCTGGGCAGCCATTTCAGGTACAGAGGCGTCGCGAAAGGTTTCACTCGAACAGCTCTTTCAGCCCCGCCTACCTACGCCGACACATAGCTTTATATATCCAAGCATTCTATTACCCGCTTTTATATAAAAAAAAAACTTTAAAATTTAATTCACCGGTAGCCTTAGATTGTGTGCTTTTTCAATGGCAGGTGAAAGTTGACTTTCACTTTTTCTTAAAAAATGCACGAAGTTCATAAGTCGTTAGGAGCCTAGCCTTACCTTAACTCTCACAAAAGACGTTTCACTCCCAATTGACCCTGTGTTTGAGCCCGCATCCACTTCTCCAGCTTGGCCCGTATTTTTATGATGATGTGTATGAGAATGACTCCGTGAATGAGTTCCGCCGCCGCCGTGTCTCCTCGCACTCGCCACAACCTCACCCTCTTTAATCTTATTACTGAAACAACGTTGTGCGAACATTATTTCAGGTGTGAGAATTTTCTGACTAGTATTTTTGGAAGTGTTCTTTCGAGTTAGACTGTCGTTATGCGGAGAGGTAATGGGCTCGTCTGGAATCACGTTATTCGTTGGTACGGACAGCATTCTGGAGGCTTGGGTACTGAAGAACTCTCACAAACTACTGACTTGACTGCTCGAAAAACAATTTCGTAATAATGTACGAGAAGGTGTCGTCTACTCAGCAGGTGATCGGTTCACAATATATCTTCTGTGGAAATTGCTTTTACTCGGTTTTTGAGACAGGCAAATCCCGTTTAGCTTGTCACTTGGAAATACTTATAATTGTATTTCAAGAGTGTGTTGACTCTTGATTCCGCCACAGCCTGGCGCCTGCTAACCCGTCTCGAAACAATGAGACCTTATAATTACAGTCAGTAATTTACGCTTATTAATTACTTTCAATTTACCACGGGAACGGATGTCAAGAGTGCTCTCTAGTTGGACCCACGAATGCGGAACTGAAGCTCAGCACTTGTAGGCTTCGTAATTTCCATTCACTTTGTATGTTTGGATTGGATTCTTAATCGTTTCCGATCAAGCGGCAGAAGTGTCTGGACTCAAGAACCCGGAACGCTTTTGGGAGAACTCGCCTAGTAAAACCTTTCCACTCAGGGCTTTCTATTGTATAGAGAAATTGAACTATTTGTTCTACCCATTTTCTGTAATTCCAAGCCCATGAGAAATGTCATCATCATTTAACCTGGAATATTTTCATGGGAATAGGTTCCGGTGTACAGGGTCGGTCACAATATTTTTTATCGATTAATTTCAATTTGTATGTGTCATAAAAACCGCAACTTTTCGAAACAATATTCAGTTTTGATCACATAAGAAAATTGCAAAATTTAATAGGTTCTATGATTTTTTAGAAACCCTGGTAACAAAGCAAACGCTTGTGGACTTGTGACCTAGGCAAATGCAGATTTATGTTCAAGTAAATAACTCGATAGTTTTCATAACTTTCAAGATTAGCGCTGTGCAGCGGCCCTTTACCAGTTAAAATACATCTGCCCTAGTAGTTCAGCAATGAAACTAAATAGGTAGCTTCAATTCGGCCCTTGGTCCGGGTTTATGATCTTTCTGCAAAATAGCTACCTATTTGAAATCCCAAGAGTATAAAGCTTATGAACCACCATGTATGCTCATGATAGGGCACTCATGTAGAACGATAATTGAAGCTTTAAGCCTGGGCAGTGGTACTAGTTATAGACACTTTACTTTTATTTGGAGCTGTTCAGAAATGCAAATAGCAAAATAATTGCTAGTTATGGTGCATTACGGTTATTACAGTGTATGTCGTAGACAAACGGATAACACAGCGATGAAGGTTTTATTACGCAGAGGTCAAGCACTCTAAAGACAAATACGCTATTAAGTGGCTTTTCTGTATTTGAAAAGGGGTAAAATGGACATGGAGATTTTAAAGATACTTAAATTAAGTTTTCTAATCAGCTTTGGTTAGGCTTGGCTTAAGAAGATCATGAATTTAACCGAACTGCCATCGCAAAATTTTATAATGAGCAGAACTTCTATGTAACAAAGTCCAGTTTGCATTGTGCCCTTTAGAGCCTCCACTGCTATCCTTTGTAAATAAATATTACAATTTTCAAAAACATGTTAGCACTGCTTTACATAAAATGGCTCGATTTTGATTTGATTGACACTCTATGGCTTGAACGCGCTCCATAATCCTCGTAGAAATATGTTCGTAACAAAAGCCGTACTGACTGAACACATGTTGTGTATCCTGGACAGAAACTTAATATTCTATGTGTGGAGCATTATTAAATTTCTGCTACTCCTTTGTAATACTGAATTTAATGTTAGCTAGGAATACTAAACACGCAGAATAGTGCTGCTAGACTATCCTCTCTAGCCCTGAAATCTCATTTAGGCCTCTCGAATATCCCTAGAATTTAATCATCCAGCAGGATATATCGGAACAAAAGAAAAGCCTCTGGTTGTCGTCGTTGAACAGAGAGAAAGTGACACGAGGAAAAGGGGCTTGGGACATGGCTTGATGATGTCTTGAAATTAGTATTTGACATGCCACTACTACGTTCTGTTCATGTTTCATCGTCGGTGTTGTTTGAGGAAAATTCCGTAAGCTCCTGTATACGTCGTAGCATGTTCCATGTCAGAGATTAGCTCTCAGAATGTGAAATGGAGTTTCCTATTCAATCCCGGACTGTGACCAGGACAGGAGTTTGAGATCAAGTATTACCTAATATTGTCATTCGTGCAGGATCCAAGGATTAGCCTTCAGAGTTTTGCCGAGAGTACGAAATTAGTCTCGTATTCCTATAGACCAAACTTGGACAGATGCCAAGCATTCTAACTATTGAACTTTCTCTCCTGATAAGCTTTCACAGAAATTTCTATTCAGACTCAATGCTAATTTCACTTTGCAGAAATTGTATAAACCTTACCTTTTCAACTACGCATTATCATAAAACTTTTATACATTACAAAAACGCTCAGTTCAAACCCTTCTGGTGAGTTATTGGCTTATTTTAACCTTACATAACCTGATCTGGCTTAGAATTTCTAGTATAAGCTGAATTAAAATCAGTTGTTTCAGATAATTTATAGCTGGGTGAAGCCATTATTTCACACTATTGGCAAGATAATAGAGAAAATATATAATATTTTACATAAGACAAAGTTAGACACGTACAGTCGATCTGATACACACAATTACGCGTTATATGACTTTCATTATATGAAATTTAATCTCTAGTAAATTTCCATTTTAATCCTCATTTGTTGAAATATCGGGGGATTTAAATTTAATGTATTATATAAATATTGCGTGGCAGTCAAGGGCAAACTTCAATAATCATGCTAAATTATATAAGGTTGTTACATAAGGGATGTGTCAACGCGTCAAAGCCCCTTTGTGTATGTTGTTTGTTTAAAAAGCACTTAATCTGACAATAAGTCGCCGCGGGCAGTTTAATTTTGAGTATGTGTGCTCCAGTTACATAAACATATGACAGGAAGCTAGAAGATCAATATATGTCATGCAAAGTAATCTCTTGGATATATTAGCCTTTAGTGCCTGCAGATGAATTTGGATATTATTCATAACATTTTTTGACAGACACATAAACGTCTAATTTGTTATCTGGTCAGATTAAGTTCTGGATTTTGACAGCTTTCACTCAACTTTCATTTCATATCTTCCACTCTCATCTTCTAAATAGGCATGTTGTGCTAGTCTCTTTTTCAGAATTAAACCCAAACTCCATAGTACGCTGCTTGCTGCTGTCAAGTTCGGAGTTGGTGAGTAGCTTGTCATGTTTCATAATATGCAATGATGATAGCGGAGAATCGATTTTACAGCATAGATAAGTAAGTGCTTTGGGAGTGATGCCAAAAAGTGAACAAGCTTCAGATTCGTATCGAAAGTATGCATCTTCTGAAAAATATATTATGTTTTCCACAAGAAGCATATTAAAAACGAAATATTTAGGAATTCCATGTCTTTAGGGAAAATTTGTATTTGCTTTATTTTCATAGCAATCATTTAAACATTCCAGTATTGCAGAAATTTTTTTTATTGTAAAAATGCACAATAGTAGCCACATTTCTTGAATTCATGGCTTATTACTCAAATCTAATTTTAGACGTAGATAGTCAAAGTTATATAACCAGAGTTATTTTTTTTTCAAATAACTTAGTCTGAGGTAAACAATGCTGAATTATAGAATGTGTTTACGTGATGTGCAAAAAGACGGAATTTTTAAAGTTTTTGAAATACTAGTTACTTGATCAGGACGAACTGCTTTTATCTGGCGACTGTACTGTATTCAGTTTAGAATTGCGGATTTGGTGGGTTAGCGGCGTTTGTAAAGCAGAGACCTCCATAGCAATTTGCCTATAGACGAGATGCAATTTCTGATACAAACCCACCGACAAATTACTCGCTAGAATGGTTCCTGAACATGAAAAAGATATCTGTTGAAGAGAGAGACAGAAAAATTTACTACATTGTAAATTCAAACCCGTGAGCTTTTGCGAGGGTATCTGGCGATAATAATACGTCTTGTTGTTACAGGGTCCCACATATCACTTGTCGCCATTGGTATTTCATATACCCCACGGTCGTTTAAGGTCATGGTATATACCAAATTAAAGCTTGGTTCATTGCGGATCTCATAGTGCAAGAATATTTTAGAATTGCTTGCGAGCGGCCGCTGCACAGCGCAAAAAAGAGAAAACAGTGAAATCCAGCTATTGTCGGCAAATAACGCTATTGAACAACAAGAAAATGAATTTTTTAAAATTTTCTTGTGGTGGATGACCTGCTCCGCTAAATTTTAGTCGATTTCCACATCTTAGAATAACCTCAATCGCCCACTGAAGACAGAAAGGTTGAGTTACGCGTACTGGCGCACGGGCCCTGCAGCAGCGGGTGGCGGCTTTTTTGCTCCTCTGCAGCGCACAAGAGGAAGGAGAAAACTTGACCGCTTTCTCTTACGCGCGCTGTGCAGCGGCCGCTTGATGTAAATTCTAAAATATTATTGCACCATGAGATCTGCAATGAACTAAGCTTCAATTTGGTATACACCATGACCCTGTACGACCTTGGGGTATATGATATCCTAATGGCGACAAGTGATATGTGGGACCCTGTACATTGTCAAGCAAGCATAACGGGAGAAAAGCGAAGAGGACAGTTTTGTTGTTGAGAAGATAAGACCCGGACGGTTGTTTGGGTTTTTTCGGTTGAAATTTAGTAGAGGGTCTACTACCCTGGAATCCCCCTGTGTTTGCAACGAGACTGTCATCATTCCCATATGGCATCAAGTGCTTCTGCCATGCTTGCTCCTCTCCAGTCTACTGGTCTCTGATCTCGACGTGGCGGCCGTCCTGCCGTGCTGTGGACCGGGGTATTCCCAGCGTGTAAGAGAGTTTCCATTTCCGCTCTCTTTTTTTTGCATTGAATATAAAAGACAGTAGGCAATCTCCTCTGAGCATTGTTTAATATGTATCTACCGTGAGGATTCGGAGAAAGCAAAGAGAAAGCATATGCGGACGCCGAGGAGACCACCCCTTGACAACACTTCACTCTCTTCTATGAGATCTCGAGACACAATGTAAGGAATGACAGTCGAAAGAAGAAAATGAAGAAAATATATAGTAAATTTTTTTTTACCAAAACCTAGTGCTTGACTGCAAGAGGGCTTCTTAATCCAGAAAGGTCTTATGCGTGGGTAGAGGCATGGTTGGCCCATCGCGTTAGCGTCTGTCAATCTATTACATATGGAAGCTTTATATTTTTTGCGAGTTTCTCAAGTTTATTCGCATTTAAAAAAAATAAAGCCGAAATATATTTTGGTGTAAAATAATTTATAACTGTACATTTTAGGAAGCACGCCATTTAAAATCTCATGGCATTTTAATTCAATTTTAGTTCGTGAGATTAAAATAAGCTATGAGTTCAGCAAATGGTGCTCACAATGGAAATTTTTATGTAGAACTTCAAATCGCAGATAAGCTTAGCTTTAGGTGTACGCATTTTAAGATTGTAATAATTTTGGCGACATGCCGCTGTTGAGCAGAATTTTTTCCACGAAGACTCCGTGGTTCTTTTTTTTTCTTTCCATTTCATTCCGACGACTTCTCTGTGTCAACAATCTCTTTCCCACTTGACACTACGGGTTTTCAATCAGAGAACTCTTCTATTCCATTGAGTCGAGATACTTTTTCTCTTATATAGCGTTACCTATTTTACTATGTATTACTTGAGCTACAGCTTAGCAAATCCATTTTCTCCGCTAAACCCGCACTTTCTTCCATTAGCTCCATTTGCATTTAAAGCCGCACGGTTTTTTTGAAGGCTGTTCTTTTGCAGAGATTTAATGCAATGGATGTTCTCTACGTTTTACTGCGTAGGTATTTTGAATTTTAAGCATACTATAACGTGATTATTGCAATATATTCATCTAGTTTTAAAACGTATTTTGTAACAAAGTATTACTAGAGTATAGCGTCGAATTTTATGAATTTAGAAAACGCTTTCTAAAGGGCACTTTATTATGGGAATTTTCCGCATTATAAAGTACTCGTTTGAAGCTTAATTTTTAAAAAGCTGGGCGTATTTAAAATGCCTAAGCTTTCCTTATGATCTACGTATGCATCGTTAAAACGTACTTCAGATAATTTTGCAAACCTGCTTCGTAATATGTCCTTAAAACTGTGTGAAAATTAATAGGAAGTCGTCTAAAAAAAGCTTAAAATATTACGAGTATAAAATTGTTTAGAAAATCAACATTTCATTATAATATTTTATTATTTATAAATTTAAAAATTATAAGGCAATAATACTTTGATAAATTACAACAAAGATAACAAAGACATAAAACACAGTAACAAATTTAAGTAATAATAGAACTAACGTACATCAATATTAAAACAGTCTAGCAAGGAAGAAAGCATTAAGTTCATTATAATAAACGTTATTATATTTTCAAAGTTTAGGTGTCCGAGTGCCTCTTTTCTTAACTTTATTATTGTTAAACACCCCATTCTCTTTGCTTGTCAATGGACAGTAATGCTTTCCAGGTCCAATACAAGCAGCATAGCCCATAACATGCGGGATAAAGGATTGATGCTGTACGCCAGTTAGAAGATGAGCAAAAGGACCCCGAGAGTAAATAACAACATCGTCACCGCCATGGGTCTCAGATTGCAGTGGAAGTCCAGTCATCTGCATGTAGTCGGGATGTTCTGTTTAAAAAATAAAAATTGTGCTTAGAATTAGGAATTTATTTGATAAAAAATATTTTTTAAAAACCGAGGCATCTTTTCATTCACATGTTATAGGAATGAGTAATTTGAATCTTAAAATTTCTCAGAATTTGGACACGGACGAGTTTACAGGGCGACAATCAACTATTTAAACCGCATTTTTTACAGTAAAAAAAATTACCCAAACTATTTTGAAAGATCCCTAAGTCCAAAATCATCATTTATTTAAATTTTACTCACCCCATGTTGACCTAATTTTAATCTAAATGGTACTGATACGACTTGCTTCTGAGAAGGCGCTCATATACCGCATTATTTTACAATAGATAAGTTTTTTTTATTAATCCGGAAAACTTCTAAAACAATAGGCGAAAAGATTTGTTTTCTGCAAAAAATAAATAAGCAGATGACTATTGTTTTGTCAGTTATGAGCGATGAGGCTTTTTCTTTTGATTAATTAATTTTATTTTCCGGGAATATCTTCCAAAGAGAGCATCTTGAGCTCTGAGATGTTCAAACACTTGAATCTGAAATGCTGAAGTTCTTAGGTAGAACTAAGATGATATAGTGAAAACAGAGACGTGAAACACTTCAAATGTCAAAAACTAATAATATATCTAATTCACTCACTCAAGTGAAAAGTGTAGTGTAGCACGGGAGAGTGAAAGTAATATTTCCAAGTGAAAGCACTCCGGGGGAGTTTTTTTTTTCTTCCTAAGTCTAAAACTAAAAACAACCTGGAGAAGCAGGAAGGAACCTTAAAAAGTAAGTGGAAGAAGGGAAATGGACAAGGAAGTGAGATAGATCTCCAACACAGGAATTTCTATGACGAGGGCTTCTATCCCTGAGACCAGGAGTTAGGATATGAAAACTAACGTTTGAACAAACACCAAGCTCACTCCAGAAGCTGAGACAGGTACTTTCTTAGCACCAAACCCAAAGGAAAACTTCTGCATTCTTCAGAAACAAACCCCATTAAAAATGCAATAAGACCGGTGTAGTACTGAAGAAGTACTCGAGGTGAAAATCGGCCTGAAGGCACCTTGGAAACGGAAGGTTATTTCCGTCTTCGGGACTCAACTTGTCACAACTACTAAGGCATGGATTTGACACCATGCTTTTACACCTTGGAATCATTTTAAATTCAAGTAATACGCTATCAAGTTATTTAACATTTCCCATCTGTTTCAGGTATTGCTATTCGTTTTAAATAAATACTGCTGTTGGGATTATCCTACTTTTTCAATAACTACCCACTGAGCTTCCGCAAATGGAACAGGGCAAGAGACTTTGCTGTAAAACAAGTTTTTATGACCCGTTGGGAAGTGAAAGCAGAGCAGAAAAAGTTTGCTCTAAACTACTATGGTTTGAGCGAACACGAATGTTAAAATTAAAGTTGAAGAGAAAGTGCAGAAAGAGAGAGAGAGAGGGAGGTAATCTTTAACCCAAAAGAAAAACTTTCACCTCGAAACTCCATTAAAGATGCAATAAGGCAGCCTTACAGAGAAAGTTATCACACGAGAAGGAAAAGCTGCTGCTTCGCATTTCAGAGACTCGGGAGAGCATACAGGTGAAAGCACGGATATCTATTTACTTTACGATTATCCGATAATCAAGTGCTTGGATAGTGGGCTATTAAATTATCAATTTTGAGGCTCATGAAGTCAGTACGAAGAGATCTCCAAAGGTAATAAAAACATTCGAAATATCGCTTAGAAATAATGTTTACGTAGAAGCGAGCTTATTTATGTTGCTGATATTAAAGAGCGGCTTTTAGACTGTTCGAGATAAACGTGAATTTTGACTCAAATTGACTTTATGTACTTCGGTCGGATGAGCTGTAACCGAGTCAGTCTAGCAAACAGGTACGCGTTGCGACAAACCATCTCACATAGAAGATTCAGGCAGAAGCCATAGTGGAAAAGCGTGGTGACGCGACCATTCATAGCGAGACAGTTCATAGCGGGACAATTCATAGCGGACTATTCATAGCAAGACAATTCATAGCGGGGTCAATTCATAGCAGGGACAATTCATAGCGGGCCGATTCATAGCCGAGACGATTCATAGCGGGGACAATTCATAGTGGCGACAGTTCAAAGCAGGCGACAATTCATAGCGGGACAATTCATAGCGGGACAGTTCATAGCGGGACAATTCATAGCGCCGTTTTTTCTTCACACAGAACGTAAAAGCATAGTATACCTTTTTATTTTTTCACAACTTAAGGTCTTTAGATTTG
>VNWX01003092.1:0-10811 GCA_009869905.1 Ceratophysella communis | reverse complement strand
TAAAGAAAGCTCAAACGTGGATTTTGCAATTCAACTAAATATATTCTTGAATCAGCGGCCCAATATCCAATTTCCACCAGGTTTTCCGAACAGCTTACTCCCCCAATCGTTGTAGCGGTGATATGGACGAGAATTCCAGTGCCCGTGATGTCCTCCATGTCCATACCCACGACCACCATAGCCGTAACCAAACGAGGGTTTATGTGGTCTATGACCGCCATGATGTCCACCGTAAGGTGGTCTTCCAATCCAAATGGTACTCGCTCGGTCTAAATCTTCATCGGATTGGAAATCTAGAAATACATCTGAATTTGAGCTGACTTGGTCAGAACCCGCAATTGCATTTGAAGGCAATATTTCTGGCTCGGGTTCAGCGTGGGCTACGTATCCCAATATTCCAAGAAGAACCAGTATCTGTAATTTTAAAATTTTAATTATTAATTTCAATGGGAGCATTACAGGCTCTTTTGCAACGATTCTACTGAGGTGAAATACATTACAAGTTTTGTAATGTATGAAAAATTTTCAGAAGTATGGATTAAATTACCAGAATTTGTTTCATCCTGGTTTGGCGGAGCTAAAAATCTATTGCTGCCAAGAAATGGGTTGTTCGATTATGAATACACAAATTCTTAAGCTAGTGCTTCGTTTTATACCGAACTAGTTTAACTACATATATCGATACATAATAAGAATATAAGCTAAGCCGCATGCTAAAAGTGAGAGTCGGTTACCAGGATTTCGCACACGTACGACCATGTACCAGGTCAAATATTAGTTTTGTCGCGTATCCTTCTTATGCTTAAGCAGTTTATAAAACTTTTATAATGAAAAGACTAGGTACCCGATGCTTAAAAGTCGCGAAAGGAAGGTGAGAAATTGTAAAACCCAGTTCTAAGACAATACTGCTCAGGATTGTTATATTTGAATTTGTAAGAATTTTAGCAGTCTGGGTTTTTTACCAGCCTTAACCCAAATATTTGCGTAAATTTACATGTGTATCGATGACGTATGCTTCATTTCTCTCGGTGTACATTACTTTGACTAGTTTGCGTAGCAAAACTAGTACATACTATAAGCCACTGTTAGTAACAGTTATTGCCATTGCTAGTGGTTTTGTTTGTATTTAAGCTAAAACGAACTTTTCGTATGCTTGTAGTTGTAGTAAACTAAAAATATATTGTACGTTTACAATTATGTCCGTTTAATTCAGACGCCAAACTTACTCTTATGATGATGGGGCATATCTGTAGCGATGAATTTCACCCGAACTTCATTATGGCCACACACAGTATTCTTGGATATTTAACTAAAGAGATAAGTAGAATTTCGGTGAAAAAGTTAAACAAAAGTTGTATCTAGTTTATACAGGATCATCCAGCGTCATTATCGTAATAAATAACTTCCAGATCTTGTCAGTACATATAAAAGCAAATAATCATGCGGTTGATGTGGTTTCTCCGGTTCGGAAAACAAAGTATCTAACGGAATTCAAAAAGTTTGAATTATTACGACTGAAGAGTTGAAATGAGTTCACCTCAAATGCTGACTATCATTTATAAATTATCGCACTTACCGGATTCTACAAGTTAACCAGTCCTCGAAACAAACTTCCTGTCAACGCAATAACGTTCTTAATCTGCAGTCATTAAAGCCCTATATAATATTTCAGAAAGCTTCCTCATAGAACATTACCGATTTGCCTGAGCACTCGGATAAAACAGTGGTTTAGAGAACCTTTGTATTTTCCCATTCTCTTATTGATTTAAAATAATCTTCAGTTAAATAGTTGAATTAAATTGTACTCATGCTGCTGCAGCCAGTTCAAACGAAGTCATTAAAAATGAATCGAAACATCAAGCAATGCTTGATACAAATTCTGTTTATTACAAGTTTCGTCCGTGGCACGATTTCCAGCATCAGACCTACAAGAAGTGTGAATTGGAACGGACGAAACTGGGCTCTTGGTTGTGATTTCCGAGGCAAGGATTTCACCAATGCAAATATTCCTGCTGATCAATGTGGAGGTAAATGCGCCAATACACCATCTTGTACACATTTTACCTGGACACGCTTTAATGGTCAGACATGCTGGATGAAGTCAGGATCAGTTTCACCATCAGATGCAGTTGAAACGGGGGATTCAAGCATGGTTTGCGGGTACATGGAGAACGTCCCTAACCCTGGGCCCGGCTCAAACGATTTGGTCGGTCAAACTCATCATGGTGTTTTGACAACTCGGCATCCGGCTACAGAAGCAGGATCCTGTCAACTACCCGAAGGAGATTACGCCTCAGGAATTCATCCTGTAGCTCTCGGTAACGTCGACGCCCTTGGTGATCTGAAACATCAGCCTGGACTTTGCGGACATATTTTACGAATCAATTGCGGACCGAGAACTGTGGACATCATCGTAACCAACGCAAATCTTGGCGGAGGCTTGGATCTCTACGCATCCAGTTGGGATTTGGCCACTGGAGGAAAGCCACCTGGGCAAGACTGGTGCAGCGTCCAACTTACTTCAAGGAACCCCTTCAACTTCCAAGGTTCTCGGTGCTACTATGCTCCTGGCTCAGAAATGTACAACGATTACTACCACGAGCTTGGTGTGTTTAATACCGGTAGCCGAATTGTGAGAGGAGCAACGCTTGATGGACGTCAGGGATCATTTAATTCAATCACCGCATACTTCTCGTTCCATGGTGGTCCAATATCACAGGAAGCCCAGATTACGTTTTCTTTCCAAGACGGCTCTTCCCAGTCATTTAAACTTAAAGATTGCCAGCGTGAGAAGAAGCTCCATATTTGGAGCTAAATTAAGAAACTATGAGATCAATTCTACTCACAATCAGTCAGTCAAAATGATGACTCATGATCATGATCATGACAGTAAAAAATAAAATAAATTCCTTAAATAAAGTAGTAGAAATAAACTGAATTTTATGTATCACTAGATAATCCTGTCACGTAAAAATAGATATTTGAAAATTTGATATGTCGTTGAGTTGTATTTGAGCAGATTCAAAGAGAATTATTGAACAAATAATGTTGAACATAATAAAATCCTAACTACATCATACCAAAATCTTAGTAAAAGCACACTTATTCATTTGTGCGTATCTGTTCCCTAACTCGTTTGAGAAGCCTCACAATCGTCCATTCTTTTTTTTTTAATTCGAGTTCTATTCCTGGAAATCGCTTGCGATTCCAATTTTAATATGCGTCAAAATTACTTTAAAATTAGAAGGTTTGTTAATTATAATGAAGGATGAGCAGATGGCCTGCAGCTAATGATTGAGAGAAAACATAAATTTAGTATTTAGAAACAGACTTGCTGTCTTCGGCCAATACTACTTATTCAAACAGGTGGGTACTCCTATTTACAGAATAACTAAAAATCCGTCAATTTGACAATCAGACCTGATCGAACATAATGCATGTTTTTCATTCACCGCAACATATTTAGCTCCAAATATGCATCCTCGTTTCACGCTGACAATCCTTGAGCTGAAACGTTTCAACAGACCCGTCTTGAAAAGAAAACTTAACTTCAGCCTCCTGAGATACCGGACCTCCATGAAAGGAAAAGTAAGCCGTAATCGAATTGAATGATCCTTGCTGTCCACCGAGAGATGCTCCCGTCAGAATCCGACTGCCAATATTAAACACGCTCAGTTCGTGGTAGTAGTCGTTGTACATTTCTGACCCTGGATTGTAGTAACACCGTGGACCTTGAAAATTGAACGGGTTGCGGGAAGTGAGTTGGACGGTGCACCATTCTTCTCCGGGTTGTTTTCCACCAGTAGCCAAATCCCAACTGGAAGCGTAAAGATCCAGGCCTTGCCCCAAGTTTGCGTTGGTCACAATGATGTCGACGGGTTGGAGGCCACAGTTTACTCTCAAGATATGCCCGCACAACCCTGGTTGATGCTTCAGTTCGCCAAGGGTTTCCAAGTTACCAAGGGCTACCGGATGAATTCCTGAGACATAGGCGCCTTCGGGTAATTGACATGCTCCTGCCTCCGTAGCAGGATGCCTTGTCGTTCGGACGCCATGATGAGGCTGGCCAACTAAATCAGCCGAACCTGATCCCGGAACAGGAGCGGTCTGTACGTGTCCGCAAACCATGCTTGAATCGCCGGTTTCAAATGCATCCGACGGCGACACTGGTCCTGATTTAAGCCAGCACGTTCCTCCATTAAAGCCTGTCCAGGTGAAGTGGGTACAAGGAGGAGTGTTGGCACATTTACCTCCGCACTGATCTGCAGAAGTATTTTCACTGGAGAAATCGTTACCGTTGAAATCGCATCCAAGAGCCCAGTTTTGACCTCTCCAGTCCACGGTTCTGCGAACTCTGCTTTTCGAATCGACGTAAACAAAAATGCTAAGTGCAATAACAAACCTTGTGAGGAATAGCTTCATTTTCGAATTTTCAGTAATGATATTAACGCTTAAATGCTTGAAACAAAACTAAATAGACGAGTGAAATTTTAAGTATTAGTTAGACGTCTAAGTCTTCGCTGGACCAGTAATGCGACGTTGAAAACTTTCGGTAAATACATATGCCTCTAGCAGAATGGATAACGCCCCTTCTTTTAAAATTTGTCATAAATATTCTTCCAGGATTTTTAGTTGACAATTTAAAAGTATTTTCGTGGTAAATTTAAGTCAATAGAGCTGAAAAAAGCGTTTATGAGAAATGCATTATGGCAAGGACTTGGCTTCTAGAATTCCTGATACAAGAGCACCAAGTTCATAAAAATGCTTCATTTTTATTTCAGACCATTGCCTCAAAATCCATGAATAATTCATAGTGTTTCCTGAATACCCAGATTTTTGTTAATGTTTTCACTTACTGAATCTTATTATGCAACTAATACTACATAGAAGAGCTTTGGATGTAATGTTTGAGTTTAAATATAAAGTCGCTAAGATAAAAATGTATGCTCATTTAAAAATTCCGATGCTACACACGTTGGAGTTAGAGGTTTCTTCGAAGAGTTGAAATCTAATGTGCATTTAAATAATGAGTTAAAAGTAACTTGCTGATAAGATTTGAATATATAATTACGAATCCTTATTCAAACGCTAATGCCGAATATCTCAGGAAATAAAAATAAGGAAACTTGACTTTTAAATTTTTAATACTGATGGAAATTTTTTCCCTAATAAATTCATTATATATTTGCTATTATGAAAAAGCTTAGTTTCAAACAATATTATAGTATTAAAAACAATAAAATATTTGTCGCGTTTATTCTAAGTCTCTAGTAAGTAGAAATATTTAGTAGATATTAGTCCATGGACAAGTCAATATATTTTTTAAGCAAGGCTACCACTTCTTCATAGTGATCCTGCATCCAAGCAATATTGGCGGATACCTTCTCCATGGCTTCTTCCACAGATATTTGATTTGATCCAAGTTCAGATTCATATTTGGATTTGAAAATCTTGAGCTAATGAAAGAAGAATCAATTTTCAGTATATTGATAGCATAAACTAAAAAATCATACTGTTTATATATTCTTAATTACGCTTGTCAAGTGGCGTTGAGTATAGAATTGACCTCCTATTGCGTCAAATACAACGTCCACGGATGATAGGCTACAATAAAAAAAATTGCCGGTATTAAGTAGAAATAAATAGACATCAGGCATCATGAACTGTGAGTTCTACACTAGGGCATACTAAGTCTGAATTGAAGTCCATTTTTTGTTGAGGAGTTCAAAAACCAAAGCTGTGCCGACAGGATTGAAAGCGACTTCTTTGAGAACAGAAATTCCATCTTGTTTTCGAATTCCAGAATCATCAGTAACTGCCATCTCAATCAAACTGAAAAATCAAATAATTGATCAGCACATTTGTACATTTAATTTCCAATCGTCCCCGATTTAACTCGTTATACCGTTGCAGGATCGTCAAATTCTTGGTACAAGCCAGTGCCCGCAATAGCGTTTTCTTCTCAGCGGGAATGTCTGTGGCTAGATATCTTGCCCACAAGAAGTTCCACTCCGTTTCATTTCCATTCTCGGCCATTGAGCAATACATTGGCTTCCGAATATTTACTGGAACGCTAAATATAATGAAATAATTAATTGATAAGCTTACAACTAGTATACTTAAATTTTGAATTGCTTTCGGGAAATTTAAAACTTACGGGTTGTTTTTATCAGGATTTGTTTCTGCCACCCAATCTTCGAAGAATTGACGCGTTCGTTTTATGCAATCTTCATTCTGTGATACACATGCCCATGACACGATTTCAAGGTCGTGCATGTCTTCCTGAAGCGTACTGCCAAGATTAGTTTTGAAAGTGATTTCGTTGTACTGGACAGCGATGATTTGGAGCATAAATTTCTGAAACAAGACAATTTAATTTTGAATTGTCATGTCATATTTGTTTTCACCTAATTAATTTTGGTCCATAGGGAATACTGATTTACGGTAAGAAAGTAACTTACCTGCAATAAAGAATATGCGGGTGTGTCATCGAGCATGTTCAAAATATGTGACATCCCGTCAAGAAAGGATTGCCATGGACTCAGTTCCTTTTCATGCCGTCGTAAGTAAAATGTTAGACTAAATACAAACTCGTATGGTAACTGTGAACTTCGAGCAAGATTCAAAGCATCATCCAAAATCTGAGCCCGGTTAAGAAGGGAGATTTTGCTGGGATCCTTGGTTAATTGACTTGCAATTAGTTGCCAGTTCTGCATATCGTAATTTACACGATAGAAACCTATCAAATATGTAGACGCTAAAATCAGTCAGTCCTTTACTTTGATACAGTAAAGATTTATAAAATTTTGTGGCACCTTACCAGTTTGATTAATATTTGCAATAAAAAATTCATCTGGAGCTGCCGGAATCCATTTATCAACAGAGCTCGTATCGTCCGAAATCCAGAACTGTGGTTGAGTAGATTGAAAATCTGTATTGTACTGAGGACAAGCGTACGATATAGGAATCCACCATTTCAAGTGGCCGTCATCATGAGGTTCATCGCTTGCTTTTTTTGGACGCAGTCGAAATCTTGTCTGTTTAAGCGGTAATTAGGTTGATTATCGGAGCTTATAAGTACTTTGTGAAGATTATTTACCTTACTTCAATCAGAAACTAACCTGCGCAAACACTGCGGTCTGAGTGTCATAATTCCGAGTGACGGTGACGACCGGAAAACCTTGTTGCGAGGTCCAAGAATTCATGATTTGATGCACTGATAATCCGACCGGAAGTGTCTTGCAGTCATGAGCAGCATCAGTAAAGGATTGCCAAAGATCTGCTGGAACGGTGTTGTAGTATTTCCATTGTAAGAGGTAACTCCGGAGTCCTTGCCGAAATGCTTCTGGTGATATGAAGTTGTTCAGCATTCCAATGACAGATGATCCTATTGCGCACACAAGTTAATTCCTGGAAGACAACAGAGCAGCCTTAATGCCATTTTTAAAATAAGAACTAACCTTTAGAGTAAGTTATAGCATCGAAAATTTCATTAATTTGATCCGGATCTTCCACATCTTTTGAGATTGGATGAGCTGAATCCAGAACATCAACTTGCATCACATCTTCTATATCATTGTTCAACATGAGCTGCATTTTGTTCCAAGTGGGCTCGACCTGATTTCAAAAGCACAAAATTGTTTAAATGATTTGCCAGTTTGAACCGCACAAGATTTTAATTCGCAAACTTACGTGATTAACGCCAACATATTCAAAGTACGTAGCGAATCCTTCGTTGAGCCAAAGATCTGACCACCATGACATGGTAACGAGGTTGCCAAACCATTGATGAGATAACTCGTGCGAAATAGTAGATGCTACTCTGTTCAGGGCTGCTTTTGATGTGGAATCAGGATCGTATAACATTTCGACTTCCCTAAAAACCGATTATATATTATATAATTTCAGTATCGATTGATTTAGATTTTCCGAATTTGCAAATGAAAATTGAAAACCAAAAGTTTAGGCTTTCCAAAACGTAGAACTTCAGCGCAAATTTAAACAATAAAATTTGTAACTTCCAAAAAACTCACTTATAAACAATTAATCCCCAGTTCTCCATTGCTCCGCTATCGAAATCCGGCACTGCTATCATATCCATTTTTGGTAGAGGGAAGTCTATGTTAAAATATGTCTCAAAGAACATAATCAGCTTGGGTCCAATTTTAAGAGCATAATCTGCATGATGAATCATATCGCCACGAGCCCAGACTCGAAATTGTTTGGTTTCACCCTTCATCGTTGTAAATGTTGACTCTTGATTTTTCAAATCAGAAACGACAAAAGCAACTAAATATGTTGACATTGGGAAGGAGTTATCGTAGTGATCCCATGACCAGCCGGCCATTTGTTCGCTGTGTAAATAAATGTATGGCGTTAAAACTTGCAGTATGCACTGCTGTGTAGCACGCATTTAGTGAAATAATTACAATTGCTCAGTACGCTGCAAATTCATGTTGGATATACTCGTCATGTTATCCTTGCGAGCAATGCTGATTTGAAACTCAGCCTTCAATGCAGGTTCGTCGAAACATGGAAATGCTCGTCGAGCATAAGTTGGTTCGAACTGGGTGACTCCAAGCCATCTGAAGATAATTTATCTCCATTTAGTTAATCTTATAGTTAGCATATTTTATAAGCAATTTTTTAGTAATTACCTTGTTTCATTTGTGGATTTATCCACGTATGAACTTTTGTAAAATCCAGTCATATCATCACTAATAAGAGCAATAAACTCGATGCTTAACTCATAAAATGTGTATTGCCGCATTGGTTCACTCAGAGAAATTCGGTAAAAATCTCTTTCCTGATCATAGGAATGACCAATCACTTGAATAGCTGGAGCTAGGTTCGTAGGATCTCTCAGCGTCACAGAACGTTCATTTATAGTCAGATTTTTGGCATGCAGAACGATCACATTAGTAGCCTCAACGCACTGAACAGTGATCCTGACACTTCCAGCCATTGTAAAATTCATATATTCTTCCAAAAACGGAACAATACTTAAATTGTACTGCCTTGGAATGAGTGTTGTCGGGAGACGGAGATAATTTGAAACCTCAGTCGAACTTTTATCCTGATCACCGGATATTTCAATTTTGCTTGGTGATATCTTATGTTGTCGATGAGTTGTTCTGGCTGGTTCAGGGGCATTGGAGATATTCCGAATGATGAGCAGGGCTAAGAGCATTAATGCTACGATGAGTGGTAGCATAATGAGCTGAAAATTTCAGACTAAAATTAGTGCACCGAATCACCGAACCCAGCTAGAGATATGGTAGATGAACTTTTTTTTAATTAGCCCGAATTGTACTAACCCAAACCCGCTGTTTTCGTGGTTTCCGAATAACCACGCCGTTTTCTGTAATATTTACTACTTTTTCCATTTTAAATGCACACAAGTATGATCTTTAATCTGCAAATTTCGCTAAGAGAGCTAGGAGAGACTATGTGACAAATTTTAGGAATTAAATGTCAATGTTTGTTGTTTAAACCATGACTTCCACGGTCCAACAATACTAAAGATGTTGCTTGCAAGTAGCTTTTCACTGGACTGAATTCATAATTACATAATGTAAATCAGTACAGACCAATTTAGCTAATGTCGTTAGATTCTACTTCGTTTTTATTACTTCGTATTTAAGACTTTGACTGGAGCGAAGGCCTCTTAATCTTTTGATAGGGCGAGTCCAGTACAGAGCGGTTAGATGACGGGACGGAATGCATTAGCGATTGTGTTATTGTTTCTGGGGCTGAAATGGATTGGCTCTGACTTACGTTTTGGTATATTACCATAAACTAATTAGCACTAATTCGGTTTTCTTCGTAGCCCACTGCTCGTGGAGCAATAATGACACGAACATTTGGAATTAACAAGTTCGTGGTTCGATATTCATACTTTTGCTTATGCCAGTGTAACCATAAGAGTCCCACTTTAAGGTCGTATTACTAACTGATTTTTGAAATATCAACAGTATAATATGATAAATCATTTGGGAGTCAATCCATTAGCATGCAATGGCAATGAGCAAGGAAAACCTGAAGGCAATCGAATTGGGCAGATGATAATTAGGGTTTACCGTAATGTGATAAATTTTGTACGAAATTAACATTTCTGAGACCAAAATTTTCTTAGGTTAGTCATAAATATCGAAATATCAGTATTAATTACCGGAAAGTTTACAGTAAGAATTGATTAATCATACTTCAGCCAGTATTACAATGTAGCTCAATTATGTAGCTTTGCTAGCTTGGCGTATAAAATTGTAAGTACCTACTGCATGATTTTATTGAAGACAGTTACAAAGCTAAAAAAAATACCTTTTCGCAGTAATCTACATATAAGACAATTAAACAACGAACCAACCAAGGCATTTGTTTATTCCGTACTTATGAGTTTTAAGCATGATATTGACTTTTAGTAGCTTTTAGCTCTACATACTATACTTACATGAAAAAGTCGAAAGACGTCAGTCAGTCGGGCATTATCACAATATTTGAAGATAAATAGTAATTACTGGACCCTATAGTTCAAGAATCCGTGAGAACAGCTTGAAACTAGTTAAGCCCCAATCAGCAGTAAAAATGAGTTTGTGTCAATTGGATTTTGGACTAATTTGGAAAATTATGAATGGGTCATGGATAGTCTGCACAAGAAATACAGGGTTTTTTCCTGTTTTGGTTTTGCGTTCCCAGAATTATGCATCATGCAACCTAAATTACTTCTTGAATTACGAAAGTGCTTATTTTCGTGGCTGACTGAATGGCAAACTTCCTGACTGGCAAACAGCATATATTTACTGACTGGCAAA
>VNWX01003091.1:0-10813 GCA_009869905.1 Ceratophysella communis | reverse complement strand
TGACCTCGGGATCATCCAGAAATGAGAAAAATTTCTCCACTACATTGACTAAAATTTTGTTTGAATTCATCAGGTCAAGTCCAATTACACATTGAACGGGTAAACTACGCATCACATAAAACTTGTGATTGATCACGCGTGATCGTAACGATATTTAAAGTGTGACGGAGCCTAGGGGGCTGTCCATTTTCTGGACAAGGAAGATATCGATCAGAGTAGAGACTTCCCGTGTCGAACAAGGCTTAAAATTTGAAATCCTGACAATGTATGCATGTATGTTTTACGGAGTAAGATTGCTCTTAGCTACTGGGGCCTCAAGGCGGGCTCATTGCAGACGACTCCAGCTCACGATACATTAGGATTGTCTCGATTACCTTAAACCAGATTCTCCATAGCAGGTGCTTGTTGCGCTCATATCCAGAAATCTGTACCAATGAATGCATTCAGCTCCTGCTATGTTTACTGCCATGCTCCACTGCCATCAGGCCGCGGTACACAGTGCCCATAGGAACTCTGCTACGGCTGTAGCTGACGCCGTGCCGAGTTCCCTTGCGGTTGTAGTGCAGTATGGCGAGACTGATAATCAGCAGATAGCTGACCTCGGGATCATCCAGAAATGAGAAAAATTTCTCCACTACATTGACTAAAATTTTGTTTGAATTCATCAGGTCAAGTCCAATTACACATTGAACGGGTAAACTACGCATCACATAAATAGTGCCCATAGGAACTCTGCTACGGCTGTAGCTGACGCCGTGCCGAGTTCCCTTGCGGTTGTAGTGCAGTATGGCGAGACTGATAATCAGCAGATAGCTGTGGTGGTGTACCGGA
Organism: Ceratophysella communis; assembly: GCA_009869905.1. Lineage (NCBI taxonomy): Eukaryota > Metazoa > Arthropoda > Collembola > Poduromorpha > Hypogastruridae > Ceratophysella > Ceratophysella communis. The sequence goes on along the minus strand of VNWX01003091.1, from coordinate 9,982 downwards.
CTCGGGTGCCGGATGCTGGATGATGCCTGGCTATGCGCTGGAAGGCTGCCTAGGTCGCAACCCTTGACCCCGATATCACCGGTAACCCGATGTTTCCCACAATAACCCAAAACGATAGATAGAGTACGGAGTGTCACGCAGCTCGAGGGCTGATTTATTCTGTCTTAGAAGTGGGAGACTCGGAGCTCTTGCTGCTAGGCCTACTAGATTAGTTCTGACTTGATGCGCTCTGGAGCTAAGGCTTTAATGCTAGGCAGGTGGGGCGTGGGATGTGGAACTCAATGCCCACTCCGACTATGCTGCTAGAGCGAGGAAGGAGGACACGCTTACGAGAATCAACGGGACGCGCTAGGCAGGTGGGAAAGCCCTAGGGTCGCGGGGATTAGGGAGCGTGAACTTACTCCGCGACATTCCCGCCACCGAAAAAATACTCCTCCTGGGAGTCCTGGAGTGGTGGGGGCTACATTAACACACATTATTCCTATCAAACAATTTATGAGAAAAAACACTCTATGGTGAAAAACTATATAACTCTTAATGTAAGCACTGGTATGAAAAATAACCGAATTAATGAATAACAAATAGTCTAATTAGTTGTAATACCTTACCTAATTCTTGACTAGGTACAAAAAAAGATCAACTATACTAGTAGTTGGAGATCAAATAGGGTTACCTGGAAACAACACATCTCCTAACATAAACATACAAAGTATGAAAAGCTAAATCATCATCAATCCATAAATCACGACCAGGTCCATCTTGATAAGCCGGTCATCATCGAGGGGAATCCAATTATAGGGTCCTGGGAAAACGAGGGGGTCGGGGTCCAATCTTCCAACGCTGCGGGAACGGGTAACGGGATCCAGTGGGGTCACGTTTCGGCGTCGGGACAGGAGGTTCAAATCCAGCAATTCCACGTGATGGCCTTGGGGTTGTCGTCCGCGGTGGGGGAGGTCGGGAATAATGCTCCAGGGCTGATGATGTAGAAGGCATTTCCGCCTTTTCTTGCCCTTATTTTGTCGGTTACGGCGGTTCTTCTTACTCTTTTTCATTTTCAAGTAACCGGGATTGGTAAGGCGTAACATGTCTCGGTTAGCTTGATAATGGCTCTAGCTTCGGGGCCATTTCTTCCAGTTGGTGATTCCAAGACTGGGCATCGAGCACGTCCGTGCACAGCAAATCAAAACCGACATGGCTTTAAGAGCAAGTGCGCTTTATCTTTGAGCTTCGAGATGAATCTACGACAACTCGTAGCGGCCCAACTCATAGCGCGACAACTCATAGCGCCCAACTCATAGCAGCGACAACTCGTAGCGGCGACAATTCATAGCGGCGACGACTCATAGCGAGCCTAACTCATAGCAGCGACCACTCATAGCGGGCGACAACTCGTAGCGGCCCAACTCATAGCACCGAATAAAATGACTCTAACTCTAGAATATGATGATGAAGTCCGGATCATGTTAACGATCTATTTAATGAGTTGATGTTGCGCGACCTGCGGAAAGAGTATAATGAATCTAACTGATAGAGCGTTGTGTTTGTTGTGATAATCTAAGATCTTATATTAAAGGAGAAATGAGCTCAGTGCACTAAAAATTCACAGTTATTTAATTGTAAACAATTACCAAATAATAATTTGTAAATAGCTTTTAAAAGACATGACACTGATACAAATTTTACCGATGAAGAAAATTTATCAATATCTGCAACCACTGGCAAATCAAAAATCAAATACGTTGAAATACAAAAAAAGTAAGATTCCAGGTCGGTCATCCAAGTGTGATATTACAAACAATTCCCTTTAAGAAAGCATCTAAGCTTCTAGTTTCATATTCAGAAACCACAACTTTGAGCTTCTCCGCTAGATTGACTTGGCGCGCTCTTTTCTGGGGCCGCGGCGAGTTTCCGCCAGTAGTCTTAGCAAGAGCCATTTTCGTCATAGTTTGTTTTTCTTTTAATTTTCCGATGAATCTCCAGATATTTGGGTGCTGGACTTGCAGCAAGTGGTTAAATCCGTTATTAAATCCCTCACATCCGTTATTTGTGGTGTCCCAGTCCTCAGTGATAGCATCCCGCACATTCCACAATTCAATTTGAAAATTTGGGGCAAGTCTGTAAAATTCAGAAATTAGGCTTTTGTTACATAAAATTCTACAGTAAACAGTAAGTACGCTCATAAAGACGTATAATTCTTACCTTCTTTGCCCTCTCTTTTTTTCGCCGACCCATGTAGCTGCGAAATAGTGAACAAATGGCTCCAAAATATTCCGATTTTCGACAAAAAATGGAAGCAACAAAATTTCATCGAACTTTTTTTAGACATCCTGAACAGGAACAAAGGCAAGAGCCGCCAAATATTTTAGATGAAATGCAAAGTATGAGGAGCGTTGATACTCGCCGTGAATTATTTCAATTTGTTGTACGTGTTTCCAGAAACATTTCATTAAGTGGAAGTAACACCCTCGCATTCTCGTGTTTAGAAAAGCACGCGAAAATGATTTACGTGATGCCGCTTCAAAGTCAGTCATCATGGATTGTAGTTCGTAGTCGTCCAGCTTTTCACCCAAGAACTTGAACAAAATGTTATAGGTGGTGGCTTCAGTACGATTTGGCATTAGGCAATACACGAGCGGAACTAACGCTGAATCGTCCATTTTGCCTAGGATTACGAAGACTTGGTCAAATAACGGAGGTGCACTTTTGAACGTCCCATCAGAATACCAGTGTTGACATTGCTTAAGATATGCTAAGTTTTCCTCAGTCGAGAAAACAAGGATTCGCCTGACATCGTCTTTTGAATCCAATAAAAGAAAATCTTCTCCGTCCTCAGTCAATTCAAATTCTTCAGGAATTTCTAATTCGTCAAGTGTTTTAGGACATATTGTTGGCATTGATTTATTTCTCTCTTTGGACCGCTCTTTTCAATGACCGAATATTAGGCAGGGCTGCACTGACTTCTAGCTGTTGCCCGTAGTATTCGAGGCTTTAGCAATTACTTCCACAGTGCTTTTTGTTGTTTTGAATTCGTCCTTTAATTGTTCCAAGAAAACTTTCACACTAACGGCTGCGTGATCCGGAGCGTGGGAGTGGTTATCAGAGTTCCAAACAATTTCGTCTCGAATGGTATGGCATCTCCCGAGACAGCGCTTAGTGGTTGTATTTTCTGTACACTTCCATATGATTTTACTGTTAGCCCCATCCCGGTCTTTAACGAAACTGAATCCGTTAAAAATTAATAATGGATTTCCTCGTTGTGTTTTTGAAAATGTTAATTCCATTTTCGATTTAATGAACTTTAACAAAAAGAATCCCAGCGTTTCCGCTAACAATGAGTAGGAACTATTGAAAGCAAACGAAGAATTTTATAGTTTGAAACTTCCTATGGCTCGTAAGAAAAGTATAACAGAGCAATATATGCTGGAGTCCAGCAGTATAAAAAGTTATTTTGAATAGAGGTACCTGCATTATACTTGTTATTTGTATGTTAGAAAAACGTGATACATTATCAGGTAGAGTTCGATAGTAGTTGTATGATAAAGCATAGACCTTTTCTCACAACCCCTGAAGTATGAATACATTAAATGAATCGTTGATAAGTCGCAAAGTTAATAATAATATTTCAATTCTATTTAAAACTATGAATATGGGGATGCTTTACTCTTTAAATTATAGTTAGCCCTATTATTCCATTTTAAACGGCGCTATGAGTTGGGCCGCTACGAGTTGTCGCCCGCTATGAGTGGTCGCTGCTATGAGTTAGGCTCGCTATGAGTCGTCGCTGCTATGAATTGCCGCCGCTACGAGTTGTCGCTGCTATGAGTTGGGCGCTATGAGTTGTCGCGCTATGAGTTGGGCCGCTAAGAGTTGTCGTGCAACCCTCCGAGATAAGGTCATCGAACTCAGGGGCACTGTGCAAGGCCTTAGGTGACCGTGGCACAGCCGATTTCGGCGATGGCGTACCCACGCCTAAATCGCTAGTCAACGATGTGGAGGACACAGATTCGACACTTGCGCTGGACGCTGATCTGTCCCAAGTACTCAAATCGTGCTCCTCCAGTTCGTCCCAACCATCTAGGGAGGCGTCATCAGACTCATCGAGCTCCTGTAGCTCAAAGCCTCGTTCTTCTAAACCTCAGATGTCAGACTCGGTGACATGCAATTCCAGGTAATCATTGGCTGCTGGGGAATCGAGGAACTGATTTAAAGCCTCTGCAGTGGCATTCAAAGCGGGATTAGTGATCTCGGGAAGTTTGGGCGGAGCTCGGGAAGCTCTTTGCATTGCACGCCAATCTGCACCGAACTCGGCAATGGAGGAGGTCGCTGAAGAATCGGAGACTGTGGAACTCAACTCCCAATCTTCTTCTTCCACACAGCGGTTTGGATTGGAAATTACAATCCGCACAAGGTCATGAAGGCCATTGCCAGTAACAAGGTTAGCATTTTTGTGGAACATGACATGCAGTTTCATGGTCTCGTACATGGTTGGGCGCTCCTTGACAAGATAACGGAGCGTCGCATTGGGAAAAACCTTGGTTGGTTCAACATCTTCCTGAGCTCTGGCTTCGCGCCAGTTGTACAGAGCACGAAACAATGGGCGCTCGTTGTAACGGATGTTGTGGTGGGCAGCCGCCTCACCAGCAGTCATAGGAATCTTGATATTTGCAATGACTGCACAGCGCTTGTTTGAAGCTTCAACAGCCAGCTTTCATTTTCTGGCTGTGTCTTGGGACCTTTCTAAATTGCTAAGATATCGAAACTAAGCTCCCAAGAACGATCGTACGAGCAGATGGCTATCTGACCTCGCGTACTCTAGCATTTCTTTCGGAAGGGGGCGGGCATGCCATTCCGCAACTTGCAAACGCTTGTCTAGTTTCAGGATGAAGTTTAAATAATGAGCCGCCATGGCTTCAAAGGACACAAAATGGCCGTTTCTGTTGACAGGAGGAATCAGGGTGAACGCATCGTACACACACTGCATGTCGATCTTCGCGACAGGGTATATTCTCCAGAAACAATGGAGCCGACGCAAATCCTCTCGAACATCGTGGAAAACTTTCACAATTTCCGTACTTTGGAAAACACAACGTAACTCCGGGATGTCATGGAACAACTTGAGACAGTCAATCACGTAATCAATTTGCAAGGTGGACATTTGCAACAAACACGGATATGAAATACTACGGTAAGTATTGTCATCCGGCAAGCCAAACTCCATATCGCACCCAATGAGGTCAGCTCTAAGGAGAACTGACAGCATTTCGTCAAAGGTTTTGCGGGTCTCTACAAAAACGCATGGAACTTTTGGGATTTCTTCGATCTTGCCTCCGCCCTTGTTCACCATGATCGTAGTGGAACGGTCATCGGTCGGAATTGTGAGATCAGGAAGAGTCATATAAGGCTTCGTCATCCAACTCAAAATGGTCGCGGACAAAGGATTTGACGGAACATAGGGCGAAGAATTGCGATTTTCGGCCCCGAGCTTGTAATACATGAAGCGTGGGTTATGAATAGGGCGGATTCTGCATGACTTCCACGTCAAAGACGCGCAATACGGTCGCTTCTGGAGATACACTTTGTACTCGGACATCTTTTTCATGGCGTTCGCGTCATTCTGAGTTGCCATATTCTGTGAAAGCGTACCCAGGAGAACGGAACATGAAATTAGCATTGGACGGGAATCCGAACCGAACTTCGCGATAAACAAATCATGTCATGGCAGAACCACATTAGAACCGGCATTTGCACGTGTCAACGTGTCAGGAAATAACATTTAGTGCTCGTGAGAACCACTGATTTGTGCCGAAAAACGAACGGAATATAATCACAAGAAAAATTCACACCGACTGCCGTAGGGGACAGACGCATTTAATATAAAACATTAGGTCACATGTTGATATCCAAGGTACCAATGGAAAAGCCTAATCGTGGCAATCCGAAACTGTCATTCAACTGGTCTTACAAGACACTGTGCCTAGCACGAAACTTTGTTAAAAACTCCGCAAGGTAGTACTCCCTTGCTAACTCAACGGAACACAATAGAAAAAATATCTTGGCCGAGATATAAAATCAATGTTCACATTAAGTCTGTGTTCAACCAGACTCCGGCTTCCTGATCACACCGGAAACACAGGTCACTGAAGACACTCGTTGCTAACAACGCCAGATCTTCAAAATTGATGTCAACTTCCATAGACGTTACCGATAGCTGTTGACCTCTCCGAGGGTTTGATAACAGTGTCCAGTCTAGGAATGCGGTACTTTCCCTTGAAACTGGTGGAAATCGCTCAAACGACTAACAATTGGAATGGCTTCCAAGTAAAATTGGCGAAAACACCAACCGTGACGTCACGTAACTGTTCTTCTAAGGATCCTTTAATATACAATCAGCTGATTTTAGTTTACACGCGCAAATGAACTTGTCGATAATACACCCACACATGAACAGTCATGTTGTGATTCGAAGAACTTTGAACTAAACACACACGTTTTGGTGTTCAAATTCACCAGACGATAACGAATTGTTCCCTTGCTATATGGGTCACGTCGTCCATGAAACATAAATACGCATCAACTATAAACACAAACAGAATGACCGTGGAGGATCCCGAGCGAAGATGGAATCGCTGACCTCGGATCTCCAGGAAATACATTCTTGAAATTACGGGACTTCAGACTCGCTGTGTCGGGCAATCCGGACACGGGACTCCGTCTAAATGCACTTTCGAATTTAACTGAGCGTTGAGTGCCTCAATATGACAGAAGAGGTCTCTACGAATCACACGTTACTCAGGACTACCTGGAAGTGTATCTAAATGAAGCTGAATACGACCACAGTCCTCTCTCAACGTGAGAAACTTCTTATCAAAGGGGGTCCCTTGAACTTAAGAATGCGTGGGCACAACACGAGTAATATGTCTGCAGCCTTTTGAAGCTGAGCCTTGACCCTACACTTTCGAAGAGGAATTGAATCGCTAAGCAGACCTGAACCAAGACTGGGCCCTGGGGAGCCGCTGGTAATGGTATTTAACTCGCTGGACTGGGTTTCTGAAGCCTTGGAATGCATAGCGTTTAACTTGAGGGCGTTCAAGCTTGGGCTTGGTGGGGGAGGATCGGAATCCCTGTCATCCGAAACACTGATAAGACGTAATTCCTGTATTCCTATGGCTGGAGGTGATGGAACCCTGGGTACTGAATGACCCTGCCAGACAATGGTGTCGCCCGGAACTGGAGTCGGTGATTCTGTCGGAACAGACGAAGAGCAACATCCGACCGCATGCGTATGCTTTGGTATATGGGATACCGGAAGTGGGTTAACCGGAAGCGAATCCTTTGACTTACTTATACTCCGAGAGTTGCGATAATTGACTACAAGGCTCTCGAGTTCCTTTGTTCGAACATAGAGCCCAAGAACTACACCGTAAACTTCGTCTGTAGTCTTATCTATTGCACTATCTATACACAAACGTATTGTCTTTTCTGTTACGTCATCCATATCTACTGAATTATGTGAGCTCCAAAGCTCCAAACACCCTTATCTATCTATTGTACTATATCACGTGGGCACGGTTTCCTTAATATGGTCCAACCGGTCAGATAATTCAGTATCAATTATGGCCGGCCCTCTTACCAGCAACATCAATAAATAGTGGCTGTTCATAGCCTCAACAGGTACATCGTCGTCTGCATAGCCTACCTATGCCGGCATCAGGTACCGAGGCCCTTGGACCAACGGTTTCCCTTAATGTAGTCTAACGGTTCAGCTGGAGGCCCTGCACAAATTTTCCAACATTTCTAAATACAAATGGCAGAAATTCCTAGAAGCTTAGTTCGATAACTACTACGTTTCCCATTACACCAGCGGGGATAACGCAAGGGTGATCCGGAACTGTTTACATCCGACAGTCGCAATACACGAGCGGTGATAACGCCAGGGTAATTCAGGAAACTGGGTACATCCGACAATCAAACAAGCCGGAAAAATTATGCAATCAACAGATGCCTAACAGTATCAAGTACCAACACTTGCACTCAGTTTTTAAGCAATTATTTAGAACATAGAAATAGGAAGGTTCGCACAGACTAACACAGACTATTATAGATAACCTGCTAGTAGTGAACTGTACTAAATATGACGTAATATAAACACCTTCGTAATGTGTAGTGAGACCGTGGGGCCCTTCACTGACACTCGACAAGATGAACAATGACTAAAGGCGAATACATAGCACGTGGCTAATAAACCGGAAATCAATCCACAAACAAACACTAGGTTGGATTGTATGTATAGTGAAACCGTGTGATTTCACATACACCGATGACATTACACAGGAGATAATTACACTAATTACAGATACAGATTGCACTAATTACAGAGTGCAATCTCCAACGCAAACACAAAATCACGAATATGACGTAACACGTGGAAATGACAACCACAACAACAACACAAACAACTACGCTCACGCCTGAGATTTGACAAGGTTGAATGTCAAACAACTGACAATGACATTGACGATGTGACGAATGACGGATGAGACAACGAGAAACACACAACTGACTCTCTTGTATTGAATGGCATTATGATATGCAACCAGACAAATGATGAGTCACGACACGTCCAACAACACAACTGAAATGGTCACGTGACCTTGAAACTGACCCTGAAACCCAGGTTACCACAATCCTCGTTTCATTGGAACAATGAAAGTCACAAATACAAAAAAAATGTCACCGAATTACGTCAAATGATAAAAGTCGAATTGTAATGTCAAATTACACATAAAACACTGAACTTTTGAATTTACGGGAATTTTTCTAAGTGTTTTGCTTTTATGAAAAAATTGGGCGTGACCCGTGGTTAAAATTTAGACTTAGGGGGGGGGGGGGAACGGGGTATTTTTGTGAATTTAGAAACTCGAAATTTCAATCTACTTTTAACGTTAAAAAAAAATTGACAGGGGTTCCCCCTGTAAAATTGACTTTTTGTGATTTTACCCGTGAAAAATCTCTATTTGGACCCAAAAACTGAAACTCTAGGACATGTTAGGCCGCATGTCAACCCAAAACTTTATGCCAATAAACAACTTGACATTGTCACTGAAATTACGCCGAAATATGCCTAGGTCTTTAGGTTTTGAAAAAAAATTGAGCGTAACGGTGGGGGAAATAGGTCTTTTTTGAAAAAAAATACGTCGTCAGAGACTTCAAACTAGTCTGGACACGGGACAGAATTATGCCGAATCGTCACGCCTTACAACGCGCAACACATATGCCCCAAATACAATCACAATGACACATGACAACTGACTGATGACTAGGCTCCTTTGGAACCCAGGAACATCGTGAAATGTCAACCGAATTTACACTAGCGTTGGCCTGGCCTAAGGGCGTCCAGGCGCAACTGAATTTTTGACCGTATATGCGTGCAATTGATGTTCATGCAGGCCTAGGCCGGACCACACACGACAATTTGAAAAATAAAAATTTAGCCAATATAAAAATGCGATGCGTTATGCTTTTTGAAAATTTTTAACATTTTAACGCGCACGCAAAAATTTAAAAATAACGGGGTATTGTCCCTTTGCCCCATAGAACACTGTAGCCTGCAGTCCGCTATTTAACAATTAACGTTACGCACATTAAAAATTAATTTATGCGAGGTAAGCCACAACAATAGTCAACACCTCGAAATGTCACAAGAAAATTCACAACTCTGGTTTGTAATTTCGATTTTCGTACGTAAATGATGTGGCGAAAATTCTCGAAGTTGCAGGTTCTTCGGGTGCTTGGTCGCAGGTCACGGCACGGTACCACGTCTGTACCGGACTCGAGTGCCGGATGCTGGATGATGCCTGGCTATGCGCTGGAAGGCTGCCTAGGTCGCAACCCTTGACCCCGAGGTCACCGGTAACCCGATGTTTCCCACAATAACCCGAAACGATAGACAGAGTACGGAGTGTCACGCAGCTCGAGGGCTGAT
>VNWX01003090.1:0-10814 GCA_009869905.1 Ceratophysella communis | reverse complement strand
GTCAGTAGTTCATAGAATTTGCATATATGTATCAGGAGTTTGGAATAGTCTTTTAAAAAAAATAATGATTTTGACAATAGAAATTTTCTCTGTTCGAATACTAAGCTCAGCTGGCAAAGCAAGTAGGTCATGGAGAAGATTCGAACCAAATGCGCCTTCTCCATTACGAAATATGTTTTCCATTTGCATAGGCTTTTACAGAAGCAGGAACTTAATAATAATGATTTTCCTTTCAGCAGATATTGCATTATGTTTGGATCAGCAAGCAAAACAATAGCATCTATATGGCAAAATACTCTGACGCTCCGATGCTCATGTGATAGGACATTTGTAGAAAACCACTTTTGATAACAAACTTAAATATACATTTGTTCCAAGGACATCAACCCCGAAGTACGCTGCAAGTTTTGCAGCTGAATTTTTGTCCTTCAACTAAGCTCATAGTTTGCAGTTGAAAGCTCGCGAGATTCTTGAATATGCATGCATTTCTTCATGAATAGGTAATCCAAAGAAGCTTATGCAAGTTAAAGAATTTCATATGTCAAATGCGCTGCTAGGCGTTTAGCCCACAATCTTTAAATTCCTATGATTTTCAAATAGCTAGGACTGCTCGACTTTGCAAGCTTATCCGATTAGCCTGCTTCTGGCGTCAACCGTGCCTTTAAAAGTCAGTAAACTTTATTATTGGCAATATGTTTTTTGGTTTGTGTTTGTGTTCAAAGGCAGTTGCAGTGAATGTTCTATTATAAATTCAGCCTGCAAAATTTGGCAACCCATACTAATTTAGGCTCAACATAAATTAAATTGCTGCATAAATATACCGAAATTAGTCTAAAAACGAAAAACAAAACTCGAAGCTATATTTTAGCGTTTATTTAGGCAGCAATCAGCGCAGTTGCGGCATTCAATAAGCTACTAACCTTGAGTTATTAAATTATCGATAATTCTAGATCTAAATTACACCCTTGGGAGAACATAATGCTATATCATTTGCCGCTGCAAACGTTTCCACTACTGGAGCACTGACCCTGGATATTTTTACAATCTGAAGTTACCGTAGGTTCAGAAAAGTGGAAATTGAAACTCCTTGGAATCGCAAAAGGCCCAACAAGCTTTCCGCAATTAACTAAATTGGAGATGCATCCAAGCAAGCAGTAAGGTCGCAAGTTGCAATAGAACATAAGGATGACTTAGGTATGCTTAGCTAGTGTATCCTTGGCCTGCTTCACTTAATTTTACAGTGAAATGAAAACTAGAGGTACCACGGTGAAATGTGAGAATCGTTTCACGCCCTTTAGACCAGAAGAAAAGCAACCTTAGAAAGTTACCTCTTTTTCCTTAGAATTGAGTTGAGAGACAATTAGCAAGTTTACATTCATTCTAGTGTAAATCCAATCCCAAAAGAAGACTTGTAAATATCTCTTCTCCGAATCTCTATCTAGCTTTAAGCAAAGAAAAACTTTTGAAGTGCTTGGATACCCACGCGCAAAAGGAAAGACTTAGGTTTGGAAGTATTTGTACAAAAAAATGGAAGTAATTGCGGTCAATTGAAACTGGATAATTTATATTACCACAGTGTTATCGAGTCGCTTTTTCTGTTAAAAATACATATTTTAATAGGAAGGAGATCACCATACGTTAATTGAAATTCTGATAACTAGAAAGTATATTTTGCATGAATTTCCTAGCCAAATGTCACGTATTTAGCACGAAGTCTTGTCGTCAGGTATTGTAAAAATTAGATAGATAATCCCCGTAATAATGGAGAATTATTTATTATTTATATTATTTATTATGTTAATTGCTGGCTTCTAGCCAGTTAAATTAGCTTTGTGGTCCATCCTATTGAATTTAATTTTTCGTAAATAGGTTTTGCATGGATCTCATTTATACGCAAACAAGTCAGTGGCGAAAAATATTGTTATCATCCAAATGACCTCGACTGTCAATTTGCAGAATTTTGAAATTCGTTAACAAATTTGACCAGCCCCAAATGACCTCGAATCCGAACCCAGTATGTGGAGGAGAGAGTATCTCACTAACTTTCCCTTATTGATTTGTAGAGTGATATATACTACTTGGAGATATATGTAGATAATATTTGTAAGTTTTCTAAGTAAGGAAGTACTTTCTCCACTTTCTCCCACATTTCACTACTTTTTTCGAGCAAGTCTGTTCCACTGTGAAACTACTCCGAGTGGTAGTAGAGAGTTTGTAACAGCAAGTTGAGACACTTTCCCTTCCACTCAACTTTCCATCTTCTCCCAAACTTTCTATGTCGTGGCTTGACTTTAGGCAAACCAATAATCAGTCGTCGGAGGCTTTCCAAAAGAACCGCAGCTATAAATAGGAAGTTAAGTCGGAAGAAGTTGCAGCTTGCAACAACAGGACAAGAAGAAGAAAGTGGTTTGGTAATAAATTATTATGATTTATGCTGACACAACTGCGAGTGCTTTCTTTCGCCAAGGCTCGAGCTCCAGTTCAGATTGAACTTAACTTAAGGATATCTTGGTTTAGGGAGTCTTGATTTAAAATTTTACTAACATGAACGGATAGTCATTATGATGTTTTACTGCTAAGAAATTCAGTGATGGGTAGCTTAAATACTCAACTTAATTGTAATGGGAATCTTTGAATGGAAAGCGGTATTCTGATGAAGGTGATATTGTAATTGTAAATAAAATGGTACAAACATGAGCTTAAATAACAAAATTACCGTCTGCCTGCTCGTTTAAATAATTTCCGCTTTTATCGTCTACCGTCGCTTTAAGAGTTTGAATTATAAATTCCGAATGCTGTTCTGCGTTTGTGTTATTATTGCTTAGTCACAGTTTTGCTGATTTAGTTTGAGTATTAAGTTTTCGTTAATGGGTAGTAGTCGTGTCATTGCATATAACTAATATAGATCCCATAAATTTTCAAAGTCGCTGTTATTTTTTTGCTAAAATTGTAAATGAAACTTACAACAGGAATGACTAAATGCGTAAAATGAAGGTCTTGGTCTTGGTCTAGTACGAAAATGTAATTGTACCTGGACGGGTCCACAACATAGCTGCGTAAATGGTCGGAAGCAGTGAAAGTCAGAGTCGAGCGGAGTAATGGTAAGGAGTCATAAAGCTGACAAAAGGAAGGAGCGGCGTGCTCACTTGCTTTCCAGTGCCCAGAAGAAAGCAGGAGAAAGAAATCTCGTTCTCACAAATGGTAATTGCTCACCAAGACTGCCCAAAACTGTAAATGGGGATCCGGAGGTGTACTACGACCGACTTAAAAAAGTGCATAAACATAAAAAATCTTCCTGACTTTCTCTAGGGTACAGGGACTGAGGTCTATTAAGACGCCTACTGCTCTTCCTGTTCTTAGCATCATTGTAAATGCAGACGAAGGGCTCAAAAGCTGAACATGAGTGTTCTACGACAATTGAGCATTGTTTGTTTAAAATTCAGATTAGGGAATTGATCTAAAAAGAATATTGCCTTGTCATCAAATTATTGTATGGTACGAGGTTGCTTGTTGCTTGCTGGTACCTTTTTACGCCATTCCATCCAAGGATTCGAGCCGTAGCAATTTGCAACCGGCGTTCGCACAAGTGTCGGAATACTGCAGAGCATCAGGAATGCCTGCCTTACATCGATCCAAAACCCGTCGTCATCTCGTCCCATAATATTCTATGTATGGTAATAATAAGAGCGGCGGTAGTAGTTGAGCCGCTCCTGCTGCTGCTGCGGGAAGAGTGTTGGGTTCCAGGAGAGAAATAACACGTGAATAGAGAGGATTACAGAGTCTATTATTGTTTTCATCTAATGACTTTAGAGAGGAACTTTCCGCAGAGCAGCCAACCCTCCTCATCTTCTTAATAGAGAGTCGGAACGAATACAAGGATTAGTTGCCGCTACAATGAGCACGCGAGTATGCTGGGCGACTGGGAATGGGACTCGCTGCAAATGTCTAGGCTTCAGTGCACAGTATGATTTTACTACAACCGCGGAATGCTTTCATTTTCAAGTGCTTCAACCTAAGCGACTGGCTTAGGGTTTAAAGTGTATTCAACTCGTCTGAACTTGGAATTTTTGATTGCCAGGATTGCTGTTTTCAATCGCCGTCACTTTTGACATTTTGTGACGAGTCAGCATAGCTATGGGTTTATTTTGGATAACGGAAAACAGAGCACGCCAACATTTGAACCCGTTTTCCACGCGAAATTTGGAAATTACGCAGGAGGTCAATGAACTTGACTAGCCATGACCTTAGACCTAACCACTCATTTAGCTAATGCTAAAAAACCGTTGCGTTAGTAGGATAGGATTAAAGTATCTGCTTCCGCTCTTCTGAATCCTTTGAGCACTTCATTTTCTGCTGTACCAGTGTTTAAAACTCTGACTTTAAAAGCGGCCTCGCAGTTCGTAGACAAAGTCAAACTTGCCGGAGCCCCTCTGGGCAGACTGAGTTGCCTTTCAAAAAACCGCAAATCTAGGAAATGACAAATACAGATTTTGTAATTATCCGACTTGTTAACGACATGACGGACTAGCGCTTGCTTTTCTAAGTTTAAAATGATCATATCCTGATCTCTTCTCTTAAATATTCCAAACACATTATAAAGAGTTTAAAATTTTAGATGAAATATGTAATTAAGTTTCACTGGAATTTTATTACTTGACTGACGCAATAACGCTGATTGCAGTTTTTACATCTGACGGAGACTATTGGGCAAACTTCTAAAAGTTCCTTTGCGGCCAACGCATGCAACTGACGGGAATTCCGTCCTGTTTTAATTACTTTTCCGGTTTGTCAAAATCACTTCATTCTTTGAAGTTTGGGTAATGTTCATGATGATGACCTGTCTGAAATTAATCGCGTCGTAACATGCGAAAAGCAAAACAACAGTTCATAGTCAATTTAGTGAACTGAATGCTTTCATTTGCTTTCACTTCTGGTTCTCCCAAATTATTCTGAGCGGCTCTATTGTGCGAAATAATTGAAGAGCTGTCCTTCAACTATACTTGAACGAGCCGACAAGGCCACAGGTATCACCGCGGTCAGTTTTAGTTGATGGAAAAACTATCATTCGGTGTGAGGCTGTCGAAAAATTTAGCATTGACTCATTGTCTTATACACACAAATATGAATACCAAGCTTTACAGCAACAATGACCAGGCTGTTCAGACTTCGAATTTATGTATCAGTTGTCGTTTTTCTTCAAGCCAAAAACTTTCAAGAACCGTCTGACCCACGGTAAAAAAAACTCTTAAAGAACAGAACAGTATCTACACTGTGGTTTACAATATCCCATATTTTGCAGGAGGCTTAGCCGGTTGGACAGGTCCGAAGAGTGGACAGCTTCATTGAATTTGGATCTGTATGGTTTTAAAAGCGGTAAACCCGACGTTCCCTCGCTGAGCTCTCGTATACAATTCTGGAAAACTTTTTTTTGATATTATTATTTCCGGATTTTGCTCTGCTTTAGTTCATTTTTTGGGCCGGACCCATTTCTTTTCATCTCCGTCCTCTCTCTGGGCATCTATATTTCACTCCTAACATTATTTTTCCTCTCAGAAAGAGTTTTTCTACCTTGGTTCTTCACGGGAGGCAGAGAGCTTGAGCTCCGTTCCTGAGTGAACATACGCCCAGAATTTAAAATGGAGCGGAGAGGGAGCAGAGGAAAAATACCCTTCAAACTGATGAAAAATGGGAAGGAAATAAATTTGTCTTCAATTGAATGTCCCCGCGTTTTTTCGGCCAAGCTAGACCCAAAGCCCAAAGCCCACTTCTGTCGGCAGGCTCAAGGTAAGCACCACTCAGGCTCGGCCGGACTCTGGGGAAGCGCCACCATTTCGTAATGTCGTCGGCCTTGGCCTCAAATATTTGAAATTTAACGATTGTAATAAATAATATTACCATCATTCCGCTTGGTAAATCCAGCCCACGTTATAAAATTTTTACTTTTAGTGCAATGTTGTTGATAACTTGTTTCAATGTAATCGAACAAGAAAGCTAAGGACGGGTTATATCCAGAAAATAGTCAGAACAGATGCTTGAATTGAATCAAGCCGGAACGGTACATATTTTAAATTGCAATTTATTAATTAAACGGGTAAATTTTATGCATTCAATTACCGTATGGAGATTGAAAGCTCGTGCGATACCGACCTGCAAAAGCTTAATTTTAGATTCTAGTACATCGTTGAGAGTTTAGGACGAAGATGAAACCAGCTACTTTCTCCATCACGGCTGCAGAGTGTGCTAGGCATGCCTCAATGTATAACAATATATCAATTCGTCGAAAGAATTAGGTAATGATTCAATATCAATTTGTACAGGCCTATATACATTACTTCTTGCATATATATAATGTCACGCCTTTGAACTTTAACCTCCTTGAAAAAACTCACGTCACGTCTAATCTTCCGTAGAAATCAGCGGCTCATTCTTCGATTGCCTAATTCGTTTAGATTTTTAGCAGCATACACATTTCAATGACCAACTGTTCATGACGAATCGTCCGTGAATGCGATGGATTAAGAAACAGTAGAACGCAGACGACAGTGGCGAGGAAGTCTCCTGCCAGGCTCTGCCTCGCTCCTTTCATTTTCTTGACAATGAGGAACTGGTACTCAAAAGTACTTATCCCCATCCCAATTGTACCCGAAGAGAGAGAGAGAGAAAGCATGTTTTCGGGAGCCAGAACCTGCTCGGCAGTCACTATTNGAGAGAGAGAAAGCATGTTTTCGGGAGCCAGAACCTGCTCGGCAGTCACTATTCCACATTCAACCCGTCCAAAGCCTATTTTATAAACTTTTGGGTCGACGAAGATACAGGCAAAGCTACAATTTATGTCCGACAGGTTTTAAAATAAGAAACAGAAGGTGTAATGCATTACCCAGGCAAAGTACCAGCTCAGGCGTACCCTGGACTTTCTCCACTCAACACACCTCCGTAAAAATTACTGAAACAAGCGTTGCTACTCTACATGTCAGCCACTTGCCGCCCACTCCTGTCCCTGTCTGAGACAATGCTGACCTTTACGTTCAAAAACAAAAGTTTTAGTTTTGTACCTATACATCTTTTTGTCTCACGTCTAAGATTGACGTCGGAATTCTTTTCTCTGAATTCGGGTTTTGGGCACAAATAAAACAAACAACAATGGAATAACATTTTCAGCCCCATAACAGGCTCGAGTGCCTTATTTTAAGGGCCAATTTGGGTAATTGTTAATTTAGGCCTTCTGTAACTCCAGTTTTTGTCAAATTCGCCTGATTTCAGGGCTTAACAGTCTACCTGAATTGATCAACAAAGGCATGGATTTTAGCAACAATCATAATGATCAGAGCTTAAGATTCCAAATTAGCGGAGGGCGTTTTGAATTATCAACCTCTCAAAATATTTAAACTACCGTAATTGACCCCCCAAAATGCGATTCGTAGATACCTACTCTAGCCAACTACTACCTGTGTCGCGGCTGTAGAAAGTTTACGCGTGCCAGAATCTCTCCTGGATTTCCTCCTGAACTCATTTCAGCGCATTCTAAAGAAAGGCATCACATAAAATATCGTTCCCACTTATGGACAATACGGAAACCTCCATGTAGCCTCGGCTCAAAAAACAACATACTTCCACGGACCTAATATGTACCCACCGTGAAGCTGAAGTATTTATTTCCTTTTTTAGAAATCCCTTGGATTTCATGAATGTGCTCCTACAGCAGCACACGGTATTTACTTGCTGCAACAAAAAGAAACGCTAAATTATTCCGAGTTTGGACAGGACAGTGCGGGGAGCTTAGGTCTACTTTCTCCTAGTCTGACGTACACAATTCTGTCCTGTCTCCCAAGCTTTCTCTAACCCACATTTGATACCAATGTTTCATAATGTTTGGTCTGTATATATGATCGTTTGGGTTTGGACAGTTCGACTTGGCTTATTTTGTATTACCATAATTAACATAGAAATCAGGTGCTGGAGTCCAGTTTCAGGTAGTGTCTCGTCTAATAAGTGAAATTTCCGGTATCGGAAGATTTCGTAAATCCGTTTCCTGCAGTTATTGACATAGCCATAAATTGGATTGGAAATTAAATGACACCATTGGAAAGAAAGAAAGAAATAAGTTAAATAAATACATTGGATTGGAAATTAAATGACACCATAGGAAAGAGGATTAAATTTTGACCTGGAAGCAACTTTAAAGCAAATAATTTTTCATGTCTATAACAGAGTTATATGGCATAAACTAGTGCATCAGATACAAACAAACCGGTTTGAATACAAATGAACCGCTAGTAAAAAAAAAACCGTAACATATACATAGTGCAAATCCGCCATTGCACATGTCTTTCGTGTAAAGTAAGTTCTAAGAGCTTTAATGCTTTCAGTTTGTCAAGATTTAGTTTAAAACGTATTTAAAAATCAGAACCGAGTAAAAGCAGAGGTAAATGCTTAAATTACGAGCAAGTAATACTTTCACCACTATAACCACTAACCACAAAATTCCATATTTGTGACTTCAAAATGCTCGTAACGCAATAAAACAAATTAATATGTGATAACTACTAAAGTAGGAACTTCGCAAGTTGGAATAATTTCACTTAAGTCGAACAGCCCAAAGCGAAAAACGCCAAAGACGAAGCGTTTGTCGACTTCAGGCAGGATGAAAGAGATTTAGATTTAAAAGCAGCAGCAGTCCGTTTTCACTGCAATATGTTGTACATTACGTTGCCTGGCTGTCTCTTTTTGCGAGAGAGTCTGTTGTTTCTAAATTAGACTTCCTAATCTGAGCCTGAATGCGGACTCGAGGGTTTGAATGGTGGTGTATGAATGGTAATTTTGTCTGGGAAGCAGGGCACAAACAAAAGAAAAAGTTATACATGAGCATGTTTGGGGAAAATATTATTTTTGTATTTGTTTTTCCTCCTCTGGGCCTTTTATGCAAAGCGAGGGAAGCTTCTGCTGTATAGAAAGTGAGGATTCGGAGGAATCATGGTAAAAGCTATATGGAATTGGAATCATGTCTGCTTTAGTGAGCGGATGCGAGGAAAACTAAAGTCTCTCGGCTTAGGTCTAACAAGCCTCTTTTCAGACCTCTTGTCGCTCCTACTCTTCAACGTATGGGAACGTCGCAATATGCCGTAGAAACGGTACCAGACTGTCTATGTTAGCGTTGCTAAAGTCGGATTAGCAGGTTACTCTTCTGACAGTTCAGTTCAGTTCGAGTATTTATTAATGTGACTTTGTAATATAACATGTGGTATCACGTTCTTTTCAATTACCTAGTCAACCTATTCTATAAAATTTGGAGTCAAAAATTGATCAAAAACTTACTTACGTCTTAATACAGGTTTCTTATCTAATCTTATTCGTATTAGTAATATTAGTTAAATAAAAACTGTTCTTTCCTAGATTCAATAACAAATTTTCTTAGATTTTCCGAGAAGTGTTTGAGTGAATTACAGGTCTGAATTGGGTCAGGAATTGAGTTCCAGATTTTAATACTTCGGTATTGGAAATTAGATTGTGCCCATTTAGTCCGTGTCCTTGGCAATTGGAAGTCTTTCGGTTTTCTTCTGCTTCTGCCTTGTGGAAGCTTGAGGAACAGTGGGCTGAGTGTGTTGCTTAAGGTTGTTTTCTGTATTATATGTTTAAAGATGTATTCACTTGTATATAGTATATTCCTTTCTCTAACATTAAGCCAATTTAATACTTCTAATTTGTCAAATACATTTCTACGTTTTGGTATTTTAATGTATAATATAGTGCCTATCATATGGACTATTTTTCTATCTAGTTTATCTATCTTGCTGTCACATATACCGCTCCATATTGGTAAACAATAATCGATTAATGAAAGGACCAATGAGTTACAAAACATGATCATATCACTATGTCTGAAGTGTCGCTTTCTTCGGTGTAGTAGACTGATGCGGGAGCTGACTTTACTGGAAACGTTGTCATAGTGATTATTCCAGGTCATTTTCGAGTCAAGCCAGACTCCAAGGTACTTGAAAGTTTCTACTGTTTCGATTTCTTCTCCCTCAATGCGTAACTCTAACTTCTGTATCTTCCCAGATTTCTTCGGGTGGAACAGCATAACCTTTGTTTTCGAGGGGTTTATCACCATTTTATTGTCTGTGCACCATACTTGGATATT
The DNA here is from genome assembly GCA_009869905.1 of Ceratophysella communis. Classification (NCBI taxonomy): domain Eukaryota; kingdom Metazoa; phylum Arthropoda; class Collembola; order Poduromorpha; family Hypogastruridae; genus Ceratophysella; species Ceratophysella communis. The sequence continues at coordinate 676 of VNWX01003090.1, read as the reverse complement.
GTCTAAATCTTTCTGGAGCATTGTTGTCAATTCTTCTATTGAGTGTGCAGAGTAGTAGAGGGCTATATCATCGGCATAGATCAACATTAGGCATACTTCAAGTATCTCTGGGATGTCATTGATAAAGATAGCAAACAGAAGAGCTGATAATTTGCTTCCTTGGGGTAGTGAACCGATTAGTTTACGTATACATGAAAGAATTCTTCCGATTTTGACTCTAAATGTTCTATTTGACAAAAATTCATAAAACCATTTAAGCAGTTTCCCCCTGATTCCAAATTTTATAAGTTTCATTATTAAAATGTCTCGGAGAACGTGGTCAAAGGCTTGCTTAAAATCGATGAAAACAACGGCTGTAAATTTCCCATCATCTCCAGCTTTGTAAATAAAGTCTGTAAGCATTATTATTGCACTCTGTGTGGAGTGGTGGTGTCTAAAGCCATGCTGCGCTTTGGTCAATTGGTCGGTAACTTCCATGTATGCCATCAGTTTCATGTATATGATTTCTTCAATAATTTTTGTAGTCACAGACAGGTTGGATATTGGTCGGTAGCTGGAGGGTTGGTCTTTTTTACCCTTTCCTTTGTACACAGGTGTGATTATTGCTTGTTTTAATATTTCAGGGTATTCCCCATGCGTCAGACATTTTTCAATGATTTGTCGAAGTGGGCTGAGT
>VNWX01003089.1:0-10816 GCA_009869905.1 Ceratophysella communis | reverse complement strand
CGAGTACGATTACTAACAGCTGTGTTGTGTTAGTATGTAATTTTGGGCCGAATTATGACCAAATAAATTAAAAATTACAGAGCCGGAAATATTCCCGTCTGTATCGGGCAAAAGCCCGCGGAGAAAAAACCTTGTGGGACCGAGCCAACCTCTGAATAAGGTCTAGATACTCGCTTACCACATTTTATTTTAAATGTTCGTTCAGACAAGTAACTTCTAATTAATTTCAAAAAATGAGGATCGAGCTGGAATTTATCTATCAGCCTAGTCAATAAAATAGAATGATCTACAGAATTAAAAGCCTTTTTGAGATCCACAAAAACAGCACCCAATTTCCCATTTCTTTTATCAAGCGCGGAGTATATGCTTTGGGTAAGTAAGGCCAGAGCAGTTTGACAAGATCTATTATCCCGGAAACCATGTTGTTCTTCGCATAAAAATGGTTCTATTAAGCCTTTAATGAGACTAAATAATACAATTTCAAAGATTTTTTTAACTAGACTGAGAACGCCTATTGGTCTGTAAGAATCTGCTTATTTTTTTGGTCCTTTGCCTTTGTATAAGGGCGTAGCGAGTGCTGTTTTCATAGCTTTAGGAACTTCACAACTTTTAAAAATCAGAGTAAATAATGCAGCTAAAATAATAGAAAATTGTACGTTGAGAGCTTTAATTACGACCGTTGGGATTAAGTGTTAATACTACTACTTTTTTTGCTCAAACTTTTAATAGCTATTTCAACTTGAGCTTCAGTAATATTAAATTCCGGGGGAATATTTTCGTCGTTAGCGGCTTTACAAGGCTTCTCAATCTTATCTTCACGCTCTTTGAATTCTAAATCTGCATTATCAACATTATGACATCCTATGAAAGAACTGGACAATGCATCAAAAATTAAACTGTCATCACTAGTTTCAGTTCCGTTATCTAACATTAGGGAATTGATTTCAGTACTAGCTTTCTTTTTATAGCCCGTCAAATTATCAACAGTATCCCACAGCGTATTAGTTGTACAAGACAGTCGAAGCACGGATCAGGCAGCGGATCAAGTCAGAAGAAGAGCTTCCGGCTACCGAAGATTGAGCTCAAGGCCTTTAATGAGAATTTGAAAGAATGGCTCGGATTCTGGTCTCTATTCGAGAAGATCTATGAAGACGAGACTTTGCACTTAACTGACATATTCAAATACCTGGTACAAGCTATGGTGCCAGGCTCGAAGCCCAGTGAGCTCGTGGACAACTGCGCGACATTGGTGAGCAGCGCAGAAGAATACGAAGAGTTTCGCGAGACATCGACCAGAGTGCTTGCCGAGGCGAAGATTGAGCTTAGGTGCTGGGAACATGGAAGTCTGGAGAATATTGCGCGGACAGTTCATGTGCGCGAGAAACTGAGGACCAGCAGTCGGTGACATCCGTATTGGGCCTACGCTGGGACAAGAAGCGCGACACTTTGTCTATCGACCTAACCCAACCCGAGCTTCCAGAGAAAATCACAAAAAGAAGTATTCTGTCGACAGTACGCAATGTATTCAAACCAGTTGGAGGTACGGCGCCGGTTCTATTATAACCTAAACTCATGTTGCAAGAAGTTTGGGCTCAAGAAGTGACATGGGATGAAGAGGTGAGCATATACATTGCTAAGAAATTCAAAAATTGGGCGAACGAGTTGGTGTTGCTCAGAAAAGTCAGATTTCCGAGGCACGTCAATCCGTTTAACGCGTAAAGAAAGGCCAGTCCATCCACACGTTTTGCGACGCAAGCAAGGATGCCTACGGTGCTGTCATCGTCATGAGTCAAGTTCAGGAGTCAGTGTCAGGTTGATCAAGGTGAATTCGAGAGTCGCTCTACTCAAAAGTATTAAGGACAAGGAGGGAGTGAAGACTGAGCGACGCCTGACTATTTCAAAACTGGAGCTACTGCATGCAACGATTGGAGCTCGGCTGACACATGTGACAAAAGAAGCCATGGACTTGGACGGAATCCTGGCTCATTTCTGGAATGACTCCACGACCGCAATCGCATGGATTCAGCGGGACAAGGATTGGGGGACGTTCGTGGGTAACCGAGTTCGTGAGATACTGAAACCGACCAACTCAGAAGACTGGAGCCATGTCCCAGGGAAGGCGAATCCAGCGTACCTGCCATCAAGAGCATACAGGACTACTGCGAGTCAAGTCGAAGCTCACATTCAGGACTGACTCGAGTGAGTTTAGAAGCCCAGTGATTTTGCCGAAGAAGCACCCACTCGTCAATCAGCTGATCCGGTCTGTACATGAAACAACATGTCACGGAGGGGCTCAAATCGTCATCAAGGCAATGCGGGAGAAGTACTGGATTCTGCAAGTGAGGCGAGCGGTGGTAAAAGTCATCAGAGGTTGTACGAGGTGTCGGCGGTTTTCAGTGAAGAATTTAGCTGTGGAGCCAGCAGCGCTACCAAGTCACTGAGTTCAAGCCAAAGAGGTGTTTCAGAATTCCAGCGTAGACCTGGCGGGACCACCATTTCTGGCGGACGGGTCAAAGTGCTGGATCGTGCTCTTCACCTGTGCAGTGTAACGGGCGGTACACTTGGATCTCGTAACCTCTCTCAGATTGGAAGGTTTCATTGGATCGCTGGAGCGATTCATCAACTCAAGTGGAAAATTGGATGTGATGCACAGCGACAACGGTACGAACTTCGTGGGCGCGGCTAACCTGTTAAGGAAAATAGACTGAAAGAAGGTATAGGTTGCGTGCCAAGTAAAACAAATCAAGTGAGTGTTCAACCCACCGACTGCAGCGTGGTGGGGTGGATGGTGGGAGCGTTTCATCAGGACCGTCAAGGACTTACTGCGGAAGATGCTGGGCAGAGCAAAACTGACCTACGACGAGCTGCGAACCTGCATTTCTGGAGTGGAAGCCACAGTCAACAGTCGGCAATTTTACGGCTGAACAACATTCATACGTCGTGGCCTTGCCAAACGAACTCAAGACGACAACAAAGGCCAAAACGGATGCCGAAGCGGAACGAGATCAGTTCGAGGCTGGCAGCAATACGACGACAAAAAAATATCAAGCTGAGTAGCAAATAAGGGAAGGCACTTTTAAATAAGGCTGGAGCATCGAAGCCTACAACTGTCAATAGCATAGTGAAACCAAATACTCCGAGATACGTATTAACCGGCGATGCGTAGTGTAGTATATGTGGAATTCGAGTCCCGCATGCCTGTCATAGCATAGATTAGGTTAGATACTACATAGAGTAAGAAGTGGCTCGAAGGTACGAGTTCGAGCCACACACCGACAGCTCTAGTGGAGACCATGCGGTCTGCCACGCTTGACTACGAAAGCGATAACTAGGCGGACGTGGTCCCTAGGAATTCCTACTTCCAACTCTGTCTTTAGTATTAAGTGTCTTGTGAATAAATCCGATTATTACACAAACACCACATTGGCGCAGTCGGTACTATGGCAACCTCAATTATCGGGTCACTTCAGCTGTTCCAGGCAGCGAATGATTTTGAGAAGTGGGTCTAGGTATTCAGGGATTTTATGATGGCCAACGGGGTGGATGAGACGAAGAAGGCCGACAGATGCCGTGATGATATAAAATTGGATAAGGTGCTCTCACTAGTTCTAGCGCTGGAACTGGCGGTGACGAGTGCAGACGCCGTACGAGAATTCTCCTCCTCGACTATAGAGACGGTCCACAGGACGTCAGCGAGTGCCGGTGGACTGCAGAATGGCTCAAAGGACAAATTGATCTAAATCCGGCAACCAGAGTCGGAAGAAGAGCCAAAGTGATGAAAGCAGTGGTAAGCAGGCATGTTCTAACTGTGGATTCAGTCATTCACAGGGTAAGGAGTGCTCAGCTAAGGACAAGGAATGTCACAACTGCGGGAAAAGAGGTCATTTCTTAAAGTGCTGCAAGTCGAAGGCTAAAGACGACCAGAAGCTGTCCACTCACAGGACAAGCAAGTCCCGATTGATCGAGATCAATGTGAACGGGATTACACATAACATGGAGTTTGACACGGGGTGTCAAACAAGTATCTTGTCACACGAGTTTCGGAAGAATAGTCTTGGTTCTCCCCCGCTCTCCAAGTCACAGCACGTCTTCAACTCATACACAAACACGTCATTTGCTCGTATCTGAGAAGTAGACTTGGAATTATCGCTGTTCAGACGAGACCTGTTGTCAGTGGTCAAAGTGGATTGGCCGGAGATTATTTCACAATGCAACAAGGTGAATAATTACGCTAATTTGACACTCGACAGTCTTCTGATAGAATTTCCAGACGTGTTTGGTGCCGCCGACGGACCAATACGGAATTTTACAGCTAAGGCGATCCTGAAGGACGATGCAGTACCTAGATTCCTTAAGGCCCGTCCAGTTCCATACGCGATGAAGGCGCTAGTGGACCAGGAGCTTGAGAAACTGTAGAAAAACGAAGTCCTCACTAAAATCGAGTATAGTGAGTGAGCGTCGCCCTTGGTTGTAGTGCCTCGGTCAGGTGGCCGGATCAGTATTACTGAAGATTTTAAGCATACCGTGAATGGGCAATTAAATGTTACACATTATCCTCTAGCCAGGCCAGAGGATATATTTAATTCAATTTCAGGTGGCATCAAGTTTTCGAAGCTTGATGGCCCAAACGCTTTTCACCAGATTCCGCTTGAAGAAGCCAGCCGGAAGTTTCTCGTTGTCAACACTCACCGTCGGCTGTATCGTTACAATGTCCTTCCGATGGGCGTCGTCTCTGCCCCAGCCATCTTCCAAGAATTTATGGACACGATGCTGAGGGGAGTACAATGTCAGGAGCATTTGTGGACGATTATATCTGCACTGGTAAGTAGGGTTGCCGCGAATGGCATTTTTTCGAAATTCGCGAATACGAATATTCGCTTCGGCGGGAGTCGTTATTCGCGAATATTCGTGGCAAATAGGTGCGCAGGTGCATGTGGGGTGTCATTTAAAAACTCTTGCTGAGAGGAATAACTTGTGCAATGTGCAAACGTTATGCCACGCAGTGGGTTCGCCTTTTCCTGCTTTTAGGCGTTTATGACGTTAACAAAAGGCTGATTTGGGTAAATTCGATCTCGAATTTCAATTTTTATTACGTTTCCGCGCATTCACATTCACTTTTAACTGGTTGTGAGGCTGAATCGAGGTTCACTGTACTTACTATAACCATTTAAAGAACACAAATTATCTACTGTCCCGTCAAAATCAAGTTTAAAGTATTTAAATTATAACTCCGAAAATATAGCAAACAGATCCTGCAGGTTTTCTGTAAAAGCTGTGTTTACCATGGAGTTTTAAAAATGACAGCGGGACTTCAGCAAAGGCCAGATGCAAAGTTTTGCTGAAAATATTTAAATATAATTATAGCCGGTTCCAAATTGTTCAGACCCCAGACAGGAATGTTTTATTCAGAATATCGCTTTGATTGGAATCAATCGAAACCTTATGCCACCCGAAAATGATGAAATGGTAAGTTCCTGAATCCTGAATTGCCATCTAAGATTATTTTGACTCAACTACCAATAGCATTGCATAAACCTATTATTGTACCATCACTATTAAGTAAACGCGTTCGTAATTTGGGTAATAGCCTTGCCTAATTCCGGATTGCGAATTGTTGTACCACATATTTACATCTAAAACATACTTAGTATTGTTAAATCTGCTACTTGCAACATTTCTGAACAAAGAATGAGTTGCATCCGAAGAATTTATCGCAGATAACTGTGTTTTGTTCGCCTTACCAAGAGCTTTCGAATGATACCCCACACAGATCTTGAAAAACTATTCGTGACGAATAGCTGAACAATATTCGCGAATACGAATATTCGCGAATATTCGTTATTCGCGAATAGTCGACGAATATATTCGTATTCGCGGCAACCCTACAGGTAAGTCAGATGATCAGCATTTACAGAATCTTCGCCAGGTACTTGTTCGTAAGCGGGAAGCTAACTAGAAGTTGAACAAGGATACGTGTTATTTCTTAAAATCCCCCGTGGATTTCCTGGGTTATTCTCGATCAGGTGAAAGTATCCATACATCACCTGCCAAAGTTTCAGCAATTTTGGAGATTCCGCAGCCGAAAACAGTTTCGGAGCTGCATTCTTTCCTTGGGCTCGTTAATTTTTATCGCAGTTTTGTGCCAAGATTTTCGGATTTTTGTGAGCCTCTGTACAGGTTAAAACAAGTCGGCGTTAAATAGGAGTGGACCAAGGAGTGTCAAAGAGCCCTTGAGGAAGTCAAGAGGGCCCTGTGCTCAGCGGAAGTGCTAGCACACTTTGACATGGACCTGCTCATTGGGATTTCGTGCGACGCATCACCAGTCGGGATCTCGGCAATACTTTTCACAAGTATCCGGATGGCATTGAGCGTCCCATTTCCTACGCGTCGAGGATCCTCTCACCGACTAAGAGACGTTATCCGCAGATTAAGCGAGATGCTCTTGGTATTTTTTACCGTTGTAGTAAATTTTATTAATTTTTATGTGAGACAAAATTCACACGCGTAACAGACCACGAGCCGCTCTTGGGTATTTTTGGACCCAATAGACAGGTTCCGTCGTACACCGCTAATCGGATCCACAAATGGAGTGAGTATTTGACTCAGTTCAGATTTGGCGTGGTATACAGGAACACAAAGGCACACGGAAATGCAGATGCTCTTTCCCGCCTACCTGTAGGACCAGTGAAGTCTGGTGAAGTAAGCGAAGTACGCCAATTAGTGTCGACTAATTTGGATCAGCTACTGGTGACAAGTAAGAAAATACGCAATTTGACAAGCAGAGACAAGGTGCTGTCAATTGTGTACCGGTACATGAAGGACGGAGGGCCTACGTCGATGAAACGGGAGGACCACGTTTACCACTATTTTTTGCGTAAAAATGAGCTAACCATATTTGATGATGTCATTATGTGGGGCTTTCGAGTAGTGATTTCTACAGGTCTTAGGAAGCAGCTGCTCCAGGAGCTACATACTGGGCACTTCGGTATAGTGCGTATGAAATGAAGGCTCTAGCCCGCCAGTTCGTTTGGTGGCCAGGTATCGACGCCGACATCAAAGACCTTTGTCAGAACTGTACTCCATGTCGAAAAAACAGCCCAAGTCCAGCCTCAGCACCACTTTATCCGTGGGACTTTCCAGAACGTCCGTGGCTTAGGATTCACGTGGACCTGGCTGGCCCATTTTTGAACAAAATGTTGCTTCTAGCGATGGATGCTCACAGAAAGTGGCTAGAGATCTACTCACTGGGGAAGACGAGCACCGCTAAAGCCGTCATCACCAAACTCAGGGACTCCATCGTCCGTTTTGGTGTTCCCGACCAGATTGTTTCGGACAACGGTCCACAGTTCACAAGCCAGGAGTTTCAAGACTTTTGCACAGGTAATGGTATTAAGCATACCACGAGTTCTGTCTATCACCCTAGGTCAAACAGGGAGGCAGAGAGATTGGTCCGTAAATTCAAGGAACACATGACGCAGTCGACCCGAGACAATTAAGAACTCTGTCTTCAGCCGTTTTTGTTCGCGTACCGGATCACCCCGCGAGCAACTACAGGAGTTGCCCCGTGCGAGTTACTTCAAGGTCGGAAGTTTGGCTGCCGTTTGGATTTGATGAGACCGAAGCCGTCAGACAACGCAAGTAGAAGCCAGCAGTGTCAAAAGGAAGCATACGACAAGAAGTCTTAACCACGCGTGTTCACGAGTTTGCGGCGTGTATGGGTAAAAACATTCTTGAAGAATGATCCCCTATGGTCTCTGGGCACTGTTCAGTCCCAGAGAGGTCCTCTAACATTTGCCGTGTATGTTGGTAGTTCTGACTACAGGCGACACCAAGACCAAATTTTAGATGCTAGCCCCCTAAAGCAGCATGACCTGTTGATTGAGGAAGCTGTGGATGTCCTTCAATCCCCCGCAGCTGTGTATGGACAGCGGAGTCCCGGCCCGAGGCAGTCACCTTGCCTAACCCCTGTGCCATCTCCAATGCAGAACCCTGGCCCAGAAGCAGCGGTTTACCCGATCCCAATGGTATTTAATAAAGCTGAGAACAAGGAAGACTACGATGATGTGCAAATCGTCGAGGAAGTCCAGGGCCGCGCTCCAGATTTCCCTCCTATGCTCGGAAGAGGTCAACAAGTTAGACAACCTTCTCCAGTATTCGATGCAGGAGCAGATTGGAACAAAAAGAGAAAGCCGAAGAAATAAACTTATTCAGTGTAGTTAAGTGTACAGTATTTCTTTCTTTTTTTTGTGACTCCTGCTGTTTTCGTGAAGGCCCCAGAAAGTCCTTCCTTCCTTCTTGTACCTTTCCCGATCTACGTTCCGCGGAACAGGTGACAAGTCAAGTGTTGAATGCGTGGTCAGCCTCCCAACATCCTGGTCCACCGTTACGAAAAGTCTCATCTCCCGCGCGGATCAGCAGCCCGTTACGCGGCTCCCTTCTCCTTTACACCCGTTTCTTTTCCCTGCCCGGTGCCCGACTCCGAAAACAAGGGGGGAAAGTAATGTAGTATATGTGGGATTCGAGTTCCACATGCCTGTCATAGCATAGAGTAGGTTAGATACTACATAGAGTAAGAAGTGGCTCGAAGGTACGAGTTTGAGCCACACACCGACAGCTCTAGTGGAGACCATGCGTTCTGCCACACTTGACTACGAGAGCCAAAACTAGCCGGACGTGGTCCCTAGTTATTTCTACTTCCAACTCTGTCTTTAGTATTAGGTGTCTTGTGAATAAATCCGATTATTACACAAACAGCACACCCAGAAATTTATACGAGAACTCAAGGATTATTTGGATCTTCTGAAGATTGCAGACGCCGACAAACTAGTAAATATCCCATTCAAATTAGATGGAACTGCGCGACGATGGTGCTCTCGGAACACTTTCACGGATATAGATGATTTCGAAAATAGATTTTGAACCACTTATAAGGTGACATATCGATTGAAGATAGATACTTCTGAACTCTGCAGGGGAAACAGCTCGGTGAATCATTTTTCACGTATGCCTGGGATGTTTACGACCTATTCAAGACCGTGGGTTCGAAGACTACCCAAGCAACAATCAATAGAAGAATCGTCATCTCTTAATTCGAAGTACATGCGAGCTCTCATTGAAGATCACGATGATATGGATGACCTGGTTCAGCGACAACGTAAAGTCATTCGAGATCTCTCTCCAACCGATCCATATTTAAAGAAAGCATCCATGTCCACTCGAATGGATTTACTATCCACTCTAAATACGAGCCACCCGGGCGGATGCCAATGTTCTCAGTGCTTGAACTGTAAACCAAGAGCTCAAACCATGATGCCAGACTCAGAAAATGATAACCAGCGACTTAATTACCTGCAGACCTCTGCACCAATGCTATACCAGCTACAGTTTCCACGAATACTAAAATGCAGAAATTGCGGATAGCCAGGGCATTGGGCCAGCACCTGTACCCAAATTATTGCTTTGCTCCGCATTTCGTCAGCCTAGACATTTGGCACGAGATTGCCTATGAAGACAACAGTATATGAGCAATCCATTCCCATAAATAAATTCGGGATATTTTGGGCAGAACCATGGCTTCAACTCATCCCAGATGCCGTTTCAACCGCAACCACGTCCGTATATTCCACGCCGGTACGGAGGACGGCAAGGTCCAACAAAGTCAAGTCCGACACAGTCCAACAGGACACCGTGGACATTCCACTGCAAACATTCAACACTAGCAATTGAAAGGAGATTACAGGTCCAAGTTCCTCTCTGCGCTCACCGCCAATGGATTTCCCATAACTCTAGTCAATAAGTTACCTCACGTATTAGTTAAATTAAAAAATAAGGTAATGCATGCGTTTATTTAATACAGAAGCCGTTTATAGTTGTAGGGATCCTTCATTCTTGCATTCTGTAGTGCATTTAAAGTGGCTTCTAATGATAGCATTACTCCGGTTTCACCTGACTTGGTCGAATTTTTTTGATCGACTATTCTTTGGTCGACTTTTTTTGGTCGACTATTTATATGGTCGAGAGCTTCTTTTGATCGACTTCATTTTTTCGACTTTATTATCACATCAACGTTATAAAGGCATAACAAGCAATGTACAAGGTGGCGCATAACCTTTTGACCCCTAGCTATCTCGTACTTCCCAAAATTGTTCAAAGACATGTGATATACCAAATTAAAGCTTGATTCAATGCAAATCTAATGGTACCATAAGATCTTCAGTTTTCCAAAAACTAACTGCTGTAGAGGTCAAAATGTGGTGAAAAAGGTAAAATCATGCTTTTGGGTGGCAATTATACCTATTCATAACTTAAATTCTAGTTTTTCAAGTTAGATTATATATGCAGCACTGTTCTATGCATAGTGATAAATTTTCATGCCATTACATGCATTAACAACACAACTCGACGCTCTAACTAAGCAGCATCGCTTGCGGCGCACGACTGGAAACGTCTGGAAAAACGGCGTTCTTCAGCATAGCGGAGAGAAAAGAGGCCCGTGAGCGGAAGCGGCAGCTACTTTTTCTCTCAAGCGCTGTGCAGCGGTTATTTGTTAACCAATTTAAATGATTATAGTACTGTTAGATCGGCATTGAACTGAGCTTTAATTTGGTATATTACATGTCTTTGAAAAATTTTGGAGATACTGAAGTCTTATTCTTCGTTTCTTTTTTTTGAGCTTTTTTCCATAGAAGTTTATCCCCTACAATTGAGGTAGGGTTACTTTGGCCGCCCTCAGGGATTACCCCATTCAACGCTATTCAGGTACCTCTTTTAAACACCATCATCCTCCTATCCTCAGGAGTTTCCGTCACCTGAGCTC
>VNWX01003088.1:0-10821 GCA_009869905.1 Ceratophysella communis | reverse complement strand
AAGGGCGAAACTCTTCTCCTGTGCAACAAAAAGGCGCCATTCCCATCTCCCTTCACAGGCATTGCAGCTATATTACCATATAGCATCCTATATCGTGCTAGAACTGTTTCCTTTTCAGCGGCAGCAGCACACACACACAAGACACAAAAGACAACGGGAAAATGGTAGTCAAACAGTCAGTTAGTTTAGACCGTCGCCAACAACCAGGCATTTTAATAACATTTCCATAATGTTATACATTTACCGTCATAACATTGAGCTGGTTGAAAAATAAAAGCTGAAAATCCAAGGCCTAGCTACTAGCAAGCCAAATGAGGCCAAATTTTCGTTAGGTCAGGCATTTGACTGCCGCGACCCGAGACATGAGTCAAACACATTCCTGAAATATAAAATACTTCACCCATAACAGTATTAGTCTAGTTTGATAGCTATTTATTGTACCGACTTCCAGCGTTATGCTGGAAAGCGTTGAAATATGTAACGAAATTTGTTTTGATTAATTCATGAATCGACGTTTGGTTGAGGTTGAGTTGAGATAAGCTGAGGGATGAATCATAAACAAGCATTCTTAGGTAGGTATTCTATTTCAAGTTAGGTATTCTATATTTCCGCCACCAAACGACCACTCATAAATATATAATTCAGCTAGCTCTATTATTATCATCTCTTTAACACTAACTGAAATTCCCAGCGACCCAGACCCAGCCGAAACATCGATGAATCTTCCTTTATTGGCCTTGATAAGTTGCTACCTAAATATCCTTTGAGTTGGCTTACTCTTCTACGCCATTTTCAGTTTAGGGTACAATTTAAGTGAAAACGAAAGCATGGACTTACCTTAAAAGGTGAATAGTTAGCCTATCTACGTACCTAGGTAGCTAAATTATGCATCGAAAATCGAAAACTCTAATATTAATGAGTTTAACGTCGTAAATCCTAAATAAACTAAATGAAGTGCCGGCTCGTGGCACAATACTATCATATTCATTGGAATATGCAAGTGCTTCTACTAGAACACCGACGTATGCATGTGCAATGTAACGCAAAACGCAAATACTAAATGAAAACTAAAACTTAAAAATCCATTAGTATTTTTTTNATGCATGTGCAATGTAACGCAAAACGCAAATACTAAATGAAAACTAAAACTTAAAAATCCATTAGTATTTTTTTCTTTTCATGAGATTGTGATAATGATATGGATATTATGACAGGCGAAACTCGAGTATCGAGTAAACTATTTATGGTTGACAATATGATAATACGCTATCGTTCGTAAATCGTACTTCCAATGTTGACTAACGAGCGGATGATACCAGGCTCGGGCTCCAGGTTTGGTAATTTTTATTTGCCCTAACTTTGAGCCCATAACTTCATGTTAGCGAACTTATTGGCTGTACTAAAAATAGCTCAAAATGCAAGCCGGCTAAAAACGACACACTTTATCGACATCATATGACAGACAGACGCAAAGTTAACCTAATATGTACTTGATAACTGATTATTGCTGATGCAGCTAGAATCTAGAATAGATGATAGGATACAAGTTCAAGTTCAGGTTTAAGTCTTACGATGCGAATAATGATCATTAAATCGTAAAACACGACTCCACTTCCACTGAAATTCGAGTCGAGCATTGTTTAAATATATTCTAGTGATGCTGTAATAATACACCACTTCAAATATAGTAATTCGCTTACTTCTTTGCGGTTGCAGTGCACTTAATTCCTGACGGAAACCCATGATAAGACGTAATATGTAACTATGTAACTTGAACTTGAAGCTTAACACGCTGTTGAACTGTGAACCTCATCTTTTTGATTTTATCTCTAGATCACAAAAGCTTGGGTTTCACATTTCACTAATAACCCTATTTTAATTAGCAAACGTGCAACCGAAGTATATTTATTTTGTCGTAATTAGTACATATAGCTCTAATAGTGAATGACTTGAATCTTTTATTGACCAGAAACGATAAAATGCTTGAAAACTTCTGCTCTGTACGCTGGGTTAATGCTCCTATAGTATATAAGTAGTATTTTAACTCGACAGACCGAATGCGGTCGTTAAAACGCACATGTTTTGTAAACTCACGCGTCGGAATGACTGACAATTATGATTGTTTATAGCAATTAAGCTGACTGTTTACAAAATAATGACATTTTACTCGCTACGCTACTAAGTTTGTAAACTGCTCCTGCCTGCCTTGTCTGTGTTATGCATTCGCTAGAACTTGACGTAGAAAACTAATTAATTGCAATGGTCGAATGGCGTTTGCATCATTGACTCAGTGTAATCTATAATTTTATTTGTTGACTTCATAGCTTAGAATTTAAAATAGAATACCTAACCTAACCTAATCGGAAATAATTGAAATCGAATGCTCTAAGCTCTAACCTCAGTTGTGAAATGACGTTTCTTGGACAATTACGGCGTTTAGCTTAACTCATGATTTTTACAGAAAATTGACCAGGGTGGTAGCTTAACTTCATGTTTTGGCCTGCTATACACTGCTTTTGTGTTTGTTTATATCTTAATTCGTCTAAATTTAGTTAACAAAACAGGGAACACGGAAAACTAAAAACAAAAACTCTGAAATCATTGGTTACTGAACTGAACTGTGTAATTGTGGCTTGTCCTTTGGCTACAGCTTCAGTTTAACACGAACTCAAGCTCAGGTTGTAAGAGTCGGACTGCATTTTTACTTTTATGTGACCGAACCAATGGTTAGAGAACTTAATTACTCGTTATTTTATTACCAGACAAACCGAATTAACCAAACCATTATTGACTAAAGGGCGCCTGCTGTTATGTTTATCATCGCATCACACACTAGCTTCTCACACGAGCTTCTCAGGAATTCGATTGCCACTTATATTTTAATAGTCATGAATTAGTAAGCTCGTTTGGGCTATTAGTTATCCGATATCAGAATACAAGTTAAGTATTTTTGCTGTTGAGCGGTGTGGCATGTTAATTTATAGGGGGTTATTCTTGAGGCGGGCCGGGGCGGGATAAACCCTTTGCCTCGTGTACCTAATTGACTCTTGACGCCTACTCGAGGCAAGGTCAGCGCCAGAGCCATGAGAACTGGAATGACAAATAACAAATTGAAAATCAATAATGTGCTGGTGCTGACGTCTAAAGTGCAGCACCTCCTAAAGTCATGTAGTGGCCCTGGTGCTAGTGTCTGGTCATTGCATTGCAATAGTAATACGAACTAAAAAGGCATCGCTGCTGTAAAACTAGCTTACAGCACAGCGTTTCACCAAAAATGTTGTCATATAATCATTCCAGAAGTTCGTGTTCGGTTCATGATGCTACATTCGTTGTTGATTGAAAAAGAGCCACAATTTACAATCAGAAATAATTTTTAAAAATTCTGCATAGTGAAGCTTTCACAAAAACGAAATGGTACATTGTACACCGATTATCCATCTAAGCTCTAATTTCATGCCGTTTTTTGTTCAACAGCCAGCTAACAAGAGCGTCCATTAATCAAATCGTCAAACGACGGTCGCGTGCTGATCTAGCATTATACCGATTGCTCGCGTATTGGAATGATGACCTCTGCTGCCGTGTTCGTTGAAAGAAGGTTCTTAACAGTGATTTCTCTCCTGCGTCGCTATGAATGAGGCAGATTTCGGGGTACCCGAGAAGGATCAGAGGAATGAGGACCCAGTCACGACTTCCACGTTGTCCAAGTCTCCGTCACCGCTTCCAAAACCCGATGCATGGCCACAGACTTCACGGAAACAGAGCCCAACGCCTAATCAGCCTCGCGAAACCCCTGCCCTGGCTGACCAGCCAGCAGGATCAGAATCACTAAACCCCACTGAAACCCGCCCAGCACCGCTACCAACCACGAGTAAAGACACCGAGCGCTTGGGTAGAGTTCGGAAAAAATCTGAAGAAGGAAAGCACCGGATTCGCCTTCCCGGGAAGCGAAGCAACAAGGAGGCCGCTATCCCCGTTGGAATCGCTGTAGCTTGGCAACGCCAAGTCACTGCGACCACCACTGGCCCTCCATCGGTACCTACTACTACAATAACTCCCGCCTTGAGCTCACCTACTATGCAATCAGGTAGTCCTTCCCGTAGTAAACGGTCACCGAAAGCTCGGACCGGGTCTTCTGCTTCTGCTTCTCCGACACCTGACCGACACCTGACTCGTCCGCTGGATCTTCAAAGGGATTCGTCGACACCAAGGAGCCCAAATCGGAACAGTTCTAATGCGAGGCTACCAATGAACTCACCAAATCTCGCTATGGCACGGAACAGCATGCCCGTAAGCACCAGCTCGAACGAACTCTCGGCGCGCCCGAGCAGCACGGTCACGGCTGCCGCGAGTAGCACCCATTCGGGGAACACCACTGGATATCCGTACGATTACAGCAATGGATACGGGCTGAGTAGCCGCGGCAGCCCTTACACCAATTGGCAATCTCAGCTTCAGCTTATGCCTCAGCTAACACAGGGTAAGCAATTTTAGCATTCAAGAATTATGGTAGAATCTAGGTAATTATTTGGTTTGCCAATGAGTAGGATTATCTTGACTTGATCTTGAATTCTTTGCATATTTCTGAGTCATGTTGGTATTGGTATACAACGTGGATAATGGGTTTATAGCTGCCATATGACTAGTAGGTGTAGGGACCATCTTATCGTGATTGTGGTATCGTGGTCTCACGTGGTGACATGAGACAAGCGATTCTAGGTCAAAACTAGGGATTTCCAGTTTCGATTCGGCATTAATTTACCTTACTTTTTACTTTCTCTCCTGTGTGAAAAAGAAGAAAGGCTTGGGTTTTCTGCTTAGTCATCAAATCCTTTCACTGCTTTCACTCCTAGTTGAGCACAAGGCGCAATATAGGAGAGGGCCACTCAACTTTCTCTTGCTCCCCACTTCGGAATTCCCAATTCCATACTCTAAAAATCCAGAGAACGAAGAACTGAACGGAAGAATTCCTGAGTTTAAAACTTTCACATTTTCCTTGCATGTAGGCTCTGGTTTCTGGTTCTTGAAATCCCTGACCCGATGATGATTATGTAATATCTAATATCGTATTCATTCGTTAGTACAAAATTGCAAATTTCGAGATGTATTGTAAGCAGAAGTTTGTTCATGTTTCATGTTCATGCATCAATCAGAAAAAGTATCAGCACAAGCTTGATAATAAAATGCGCATACCTAATACCTATATGATTTTTAAAGATGCGACCAGCTTGGTTTGGAGAGTTACCCGAATTTTTCAATATGTTTTAGGTACCTACTTAGATTTAGTTTTGCATAGTGAGAATCCATGCATGGTTTTATTCAATATCAGCAAGGATCTGATACTGGCTACTTCAACTTACAACTAGAAACAGAAGAAGCGTGAGTTCATGTTTGCAAACTTAAAGCTTGTTGAAAATCAACTATAGAGTTTGTCTATTATCTTTGAGGATGTGAGAACAAGAAGAGGTCGGACCGATGCATTGTACTGGCCACTGACGCATCTCCCTCTTCGTTTCTCGCTTCTGATCTTGATCTATTACCTTCTTAATATGTTTGTGATGTGAGTTTTCTGGTAATAAAGCAAAGGAAAGGCACTGACAGTCTCGAGAGAAGTATGAAGGAGTTGGAAAGGAAGGGCTAGTCGGGTTTCTGCCAAACAGGTTATTCAATTCAATGAACGAGCCAACAACATTCAACAACATCGAATTGGATTTTGAATAGAAACAAGTGACATTTCGTCATTTTGTTAATTCTTATGCATAACAACACCTATTCATTCAGAGTCGGTTTACTCGAAACATGTACCGGCAACAGGCGCTATTTAAACCATAGACAAAGACAAAATTCAGGAATGTATTTACATGCGTACTGATTTTTCTAGTAAATACATAACATGACTGAAACTCAAGGTCTGAAACTGCAACACACAGCAGGCCAAACTAAAATGGATGTAGTATTAGGGTTGCCATTAGCAGTCACTGATAAATAAGACTTTTAGTCGTAGATATGAAATTTTAATTCTTGTTTTGAAAATTTCTTTTACAGGCTACAGCGCCGCGGCTGCAGCAGCCTACCTGCAACAACACCAGCAACTATCGCTTCAAACTCAAATGCAGCTGCATCTGAGTAACAGCGCTTATGCCTACAATCTCAGCAACGCAATGTATTCTGGCTACTCCGCAGAATCCATTATGCAGTATGAACAGTTCCTTCGTCAGCAGCAAGTTCAAGAGCAGCTCGAAGCACATCGTCGTTTGGTGGAATATGACCTTCATCAACGAGCTTCTCCGTCTATTCAGTCTTTGGGAAGCCCGAGAATATCCATTCCATCGCCATCACCCGGCGGAACGACGACGGCTAGCAGCGTTTTCTCCCAGCACTCTCAACATTGGGCCTCCGACCTCTACCACCATCATCACATGACGCTGACGTCTTCTACGGCTACGCTCTCACCGAGGAGCCTTGCCTCGTCCACACCGTCCCCGCTTACCATCCATGACTCTCATACTTACCGGAAGTGCGTCACGCCGAATCCGATACCGACCAAGCACTTCTATCGGCCAGGCAGAGATGACCGGCTTTCATCGCCCATCTCGCTCGTGAAGCATGATCGCTACTCCAGCCTTAGCACGCTGGCTGAAGACGCTTCCGAGAGTCCAGGGCCCGAAGATTTGACGGAGACGAAGAAACATCATGATTTCACTCGTCCCGAGAGCCTCATCGAGAAACGGGACAATGAGACAGTGTGCCTCCTCGATGAGGAAGAGGAGCGAAAGAAGCGAGAGAAAGAAGAAAAGAAAGCGGAGAGGAAAGCAGTAAAAATGGAAGGACGAAGACGAAGTGCTGGGAGCAAGCGGAAAATTGATTGTGATGGAACTGTGACGCGTGTACCTGAAGAGGTCAAGTCGAAGGACACTTGTAAGATTGACAGAAAACCGCTGTCAGGAGACGCCTTGGAGTCTCATCCAAAATACTTTAGGCCTTTAGAAGTGAGTCGAGAACCCATCTATGCAAATTCAAACAATAACTACGCTAGTAGTACTCCCCTTGTGGGTAAGAACTTTGTTCAACCGAGTGATTTCAACCACGGAACTTCGGTTCCGTTACCCGGTCTGCGCCCTGTGTCTACTGGGAACACTGGAAATACCAATGTAGCCCCAGTTTACGAGGATGTTTCTCCCCCACATGCTCATTGTGATAGTGATACTTTAGTGAAAGTAGAAACCACGAGTGCTGTGCATGAGTTGAGTAAATTAAACCCATTGCCCCCCTGCGGAGGCACTTCGCCTTCCGGGTTAGGATACTCATTCCCCAAAATCGTAATTTCATCGCAGGAGAACCACTTGAATCTATTGGCAACTGTAGCTCAGGAAATTGGGCCCTACATCAGCATGAACACGAGTCATCAGCCGAGGCGCTTTGAGAGCTACAACAATATGATTCAAGTCCAGCCTTCTTCCGAAACGGCAACGTCCAGTACTTTCGCTGAGGTCGTGGATACTTCCAAGATCAAGACAGAACCGGAACCCAAGAAGGAAACTGAGGCAGCAAATGACCTTCCTGCATTAAAACCCAAAAGTCCTCAACCCTTTCAATTAAAGATCCCACAAGTCCTTCCACGGCCTTCGCTCAAAGATATGAGTCCCAAGAAATCTAGAACGGAGAGTGAGAAAAAGCCCAAAGTGCCCAAACCCAAGAAAGAACCCAAGCCCAAAGATCCAACCAAACCAAAACCAAATAGGCCGAAAAATCTGGAAGCAAAGCGGCCATCAGTTGACTCGAAGCCAAAGACAAAGCTTAGTATTAAAAAGAACGAGAACGGAAATGTGGCCTACTCTGCTCCAGCCCCAGTTCCAGTCCAACTTGTTGCTCCGCATCCGGAGGAAGTTTCCAAGAGTCTATGCATTTATGATTTTGACTTTGAAGACCCGAAGCCTCTCCTGGAACCTTTCAGCAACAATAGACAGCATTTGACCAGCAGCCCCCTGAAACATGCTCTTCCACTTCTGGAGAAGCCCAAGCCCAAACGCCTCGTGCCCAAAATAAAGAATTCATTTGGTCTCAACGATCTCAATGCCCAAAACTCTACAGCAGCCGCCAAAGATAAGGAAAAGAAGACCAGTCATGGCCATGGTCATGGATCGAAGCCCTTTCCAGCTCTTAACAGAGAAGGTGTCAAGAAGCCAAGGCCTATTTCCACCGTGAAGCCCATGCAAGACACCAGTTTTGTTGTTACGTCGACTGCTGGTTCTCAGCCAGCTCCGACGAACGGGATATCACCAGCTGTGCATGAATCTACAGCGTTATCATTTTTTGGACCCTTGCTCCCTGCCCCAACCCCAACAGTAGCCGCATCCACTCCGCCACTTCCAGTCAACAAGCCCTCTACCTTGCCTGCTCTTCCGTCGACTCATTTTCTCAATATAAACACAGACAGTAACGCGAGCAGCAATGATGGCTCTGTGTCCAGTACAAGCTGGATTACTAACCCGGCCTATGCAGTCACAGCAGTCAAATTTGAACTTGATACGGACTCGCTGAATAGCGACTCACCGGATGAAAAACCCTCGCCAAAGCGGCCTAAGCGGAAGTCAGGGAAACCATCTAAACTGAGTATTGAGGGCTCAAAGGAGCCCGATAAAGTTCAGAGTGGCAATACGTCCATCCTGGACATCAAATCTCAACTCTCGTCATTTGTCCACTATTCAAGTCCACGAAAGAGCAGTCAGTACCATCAGAACCACATCAGACCCTGCCTCAAAGCTGAGCCAGTTGTTCGTCCCATTTCGGAAGCGGATTTATCTCCTTGTGACTCTCTTGATCTCGATATTCAGAGCCCTTCTCTACCTGAGAGCAGAACTTCAGAAACCAACAAACCCTTACAGGGTAGTTCCGAAGCTAAATCCGGAGCTGAGCGTCTCAAAATCCGAAAACCCTCAATTGACATGAATATTTTCAGTCGCAAAGCCAAAACAGCCGAGCAGACGAACAGCGGAGAGAAGTTGAGTAAGGAAAAGGAAACGGCTCAGGAAGAAGCTTGGAATGACAACGTGGTCATTGCCGGGGTTGAAGAAATGATTGATGAAATGCGAATTTTAACGGAAATTCAGGGATTGTTCTATACCGGAAAGCTGAACGCCCTCCATCCGCCAGACGTTTATGGAGTTACGCTGGATAATGAGAGAGGAGCTCCGCCGCACATCATTTTCTCAGCGGAAGAAGTTCTCGAGGTAATTTAGCGTTGTGATCTAAATATCATGACAGAGCTTTTTAGTATTTCAATATTGAATTTTATTTTATTCGAATAGAAATGCATTCGTGAAGCCAAGCCCTGGAAATCTGAGCAACTTCCACATGGTCTCAGGATTTGCGCCTATTGGTCTCCTATGTACAGTGGACTTTATCCAGGAAAAGTGTCCACTGACTATGACACGTTTTCAGACTTAGTACCGGTGGAATTCGATGACGGAGACACTGGAGTGATTAAGATAGAAGAGATCAGATTACTGGCTCCGAATCACCCTGTGCGAGGTCAGTCATATTTTCTTGTTGACCTATAACGAACGATACCCATAATACTCACACAGGGCTTCTAAATCGTAAATTCTCAGAATATGACCCAAATCCGCTGCTCACACTTGAGAAGAAACATCGGAAACGACGTCACTCTTCTGCTGCCGGAAGTCAACCCGGCTGCACTGGAGATCACGAGGACGCCGACTGTGGAGAAGCTTACTGTGCCAAAATTGCCAAACTCCAGGAAGACTCGGAGGAAGAAGATTACGCCCTGACTAACAAGTACAAGTACTGGGCATGGCATGGGCTTGGCTCCAAAGTACCAAAAACTAAGAAGAACCGGCACAAGGAATTTTTTAATGTCAGGAAGACTCGGAGGAAGAAGATTACGCCCTGACTAACAAGTACAAGTACTGGGCATGGCATGGGCTTGGCTCCAAAGTACCAAAAACTAAGAAGAACCGGCACAAGGAATTTTTCAATGGAATTCAGCGAGGAGATGAAGTTATCAGCGTGGGAGACTCTGCAATCTTCATTTCACATGAGCGGAATGAACGGCCTTTTCTTGGTAAGAACGAAGAATGCTTTCTATTTGTATGCCTTCGGCAAGCCAAGTTAATGGTATCGAGACGACGTGGAATACTTAATATTATGTTTGAAATTCTAGGTAAAGTCGAGAAATTCTGGGAGAAGAAAGGCCATAAGGTCGTGAATGTCCGATGGTTTTATCACCCGGAAGAGGTCAAGGTCAAATCTGGAAAACGGTTACAAGGTTTGAAGTACCCGGTAAGCATTCGTTGAATTTCTACAGTTTTTCAATTCGGAAAATCCAAACGATTTCTCAATAATCAAGTATTAATTGTTAATTTCTAGGGTGCTCTCTTCGAATCTTCACATATTGATGAGAATGACGTGCAGACAATCGCTAAGAAGTGTGAGGTACTTCCCTTTGAAGAATACAAGGAGAAATATGACGCAATATTTAAAACGAAGACGGGCAAGAGTGGACACAAGAAGTCACGGATGAAGGGCATCTACTACTTGGCAGGATACTACGATCCATACACATTCAAGTTGAAAATGAAGGATCTGAAATGAAGCCTAGTATTCAGAGCAACAACCCCGCACTAGTTTTTATTATAGTCTGACATACATACTTGATGTCGATTTTTTTAGTTTGCTTTTTAATTTTTTTTAGATTTTAGACCCTGCACAACCTGAGATATTCTATGTCGAATGAAATTACCTTATTACCTATATTTAATCAAGTGACAGTAGCCAAACAAAACCAAAGCAGTTAATAGTTCG
>VNWX01003087.1:0-10822 GCA_009869905.1 Ceratophysella communis | reverse complement strand
CCAGCGTAAATTTTTAAGTGTTTATTCAGGAGTTCGAAACAAGTCACGCTTGAATGTATGCTGTATAAAAAAGACTACACCGGGATGAGCTCGTCCTAAACATTTAGTTTTCAATATGCGTGCAAAGTTTCTACAAAGTGATCAGGATTCTGGTAAGTATTTGCGTAGCTCTTTTTCTAAAACACGCTTGGGTTCTTATTTTAAATATTTACATGTGCAACGTTTGCAGAGATATAAGAGAAGCTCTGATTTTTTTTACAAAAGACTCTAGAAGTGAGACGGGATTGGAATTTATTACATAGGTAGATACTCGCCTTGTTTTTCGAGGTGCTTATCATCTGAGTGGTCAGTCAATGCTACCTCGGCATTACCAATGGTGTTTCATAGTTGGTCAGAAGTAAAGCTACGATGCACACCAAATCCATCGCCTATTTTTTACCCATCGTATTTATCGGGATAACTCACTGCCGAGTCCAATATTCACTAAATTTCAACGAATGGTTAACAGAATTCTCCGATTGTCTTGTGTATATCACAGTAATTGGAGATGAGTTGCATTTCGGTAACTTTGAATATCCAGTTCGAGTGATTTGGCCCATGAGACAAGACCCGAAACTTTACACAAATGCTAGCATTAAAGGCTATCAGAAATTTCAACCGAGATTGTGCACACTGGAATTAACATCGATTTTAAAGCAAAAGACAGTGAATCACCCATTCGTTTTCAGAAAACCACAAAACGGATTACATAATTCTAATATCAACAATTATGCAGGCATGTTTTCATTTTTCATTCTTGTTGTGCCGAAAAGCAGTTTCGATTTAATATATCATCTCACACCGGAGAACTTGCATGCAACAGATCAATTATTTGTTTTCGAGTATCAATTTCTGAATGAAAGTACTGGAGTATTTATAAAAGTTGACTTTTTGCACTATGGAATAACCGGAGAAACTTTGTACATACAAGCAAACGCAAACGGGACCGCAAATCTGATGCATTTAAATTCTGCTGGTAGACTCACGATAAGAAGTATTATGGAAAATTGGATATTTATTGCACATAATTTCGGCAGATATATTGTAAATCAGTTGCAATCTTATGAGTCTCCTCCAATAATGCCGAGTATATTGGGAATAGAAGATTTTTTCTACAACCTAATACTGACTTCGCATCCAGTTTTTCGTTATCTCCGACACCTTACCATGCGAGACTATTATTTCCACTATCGAAGACAGCTTTCATTTTTGCGAGTAAATCAGGCTATTTTGTTTGAGCATATTCCAGAAAATATTTCCAAAAGATTTGAATTGTACAATAATGAACCTAGCTTGCAAAATAGTTACTTATTTCAAGTGAGCAAAGAAATTCCTGTTATTGAGTACCGGCTTGAGGTTTTGCAATTAAAAAATCCAGGGACCTTTTATCCAACCGGAAGAACGTTTTTCAATTTCATAACATGTCATGGCTTGAAAAACACCGTGTCTGTTGGGTATTACATAAATCCTCTAGATGCCGACGTTTGGTTTCTTTTCTTAAGCTCAATGATTACAATTACTTTAATTTTAATTTTAACATCTGTTTTGTGCAACGGCTATAAAGCTATTTTGAGCTCAAAAATGTACTTTTACAGTATTTCAGTCATCATGGAAAATGGATTTGAATCTTTGTGTTCTAATATGAAAAATCAGTACACTCGCACTTTATCAATTTCGTACTGTGCAATTGCTCTCATTTCGCTTATAATTGGTAACTACTACAAAGCAATTTTTACCATGGACATTGCTGCACCATTGCAAAAACGAATCGCTGTGGAAAGGTTGGACGAATTAAAGAGCTGGTCCATCAGTACACTGCCTTACCCTTATGCTCAGTACAGTCAAGGGATGAGACCATTTTTTTATTTTATGAAAAACAAATTTGGATCAGCTGGGCTTAAATTTACAGATTCAGGTACAAACAAAGACTTTCTCAGCCTGTGTCCCTTATGGGCAGAAGTAGTAGACACCGAGTTTGAAAACACAACAGAAATAGCTGTATTAAGAAATTTGACAGGGAATGACCGAACAGTATTCCATGCAACCTACGAAGACTCTTTAAAGTATATTTCCGGATGCGATAGAAGTGCATTTGTTGGGACAACAGAGCAAATTGATTTATTTCAAAAATTTAGCCAGACTCGTCAAGAACTTGGACTAGGCAAATCCAGTTTCTTTTCAAAAATTTACTACTGGTACATACCATTATCCTCAGGTGAAACAGTACACAGAAGAATGGCTCAATTGATTAAGCTCCGGTATCTACAATTTTTGGGAAAGGATTTTTTACTCGAAAACACGGAGTGAGTTAGATCCCGTAATTACGGCAACGATCGATGATAAACAGAAACTCGAATCACCTTTGGGTCCATTTTTCTATATTTACATTTTCTGTGTATTTGTAGGTTTGTCTATTTTCTTAATTGAGGCGCTAATAAGATATAACATGATTGATAATATTATTGTACATCTACAATTATTTCGTTTATTATTCAATCAGATGATGACGTCAACGATCGATGATAAACAGAAATTGGAATCCCCTTTGGGTCCATTTTTCTACATTTACTTATCCTGTGTATTTGTAGGCTTATCTATTTTCTTAATTGAGTCGCTAATAAGATATAACATGATTGATAATATTATTGTACATCTACAATTATTTCGTTTATTATTCAATCAGATGATGACGATTTTGTTAGACGTTACGAATATTCTGAAACATACGATCAATTCAAGTTGGATAGCAGTGCAGAACAATTATAACCTTTTGACAAATAATCTTCGAAAACTAAAATTTCAAATGCGGAATAGTTTTGTAAAAATGAGGCAAGAGGCAATTACATAGTTATTTGTCGTGATCTGAAGAAACTTTCTGTGTATATTTCGACAAATATTAAGGAATGTCAAGAGTTATCGTGTGAACAGACGGACAGTCCAGTGGTGTTAAGTTCTTCAAAATTTTCTGCAGTGAACGTTCCTAATTTTACTCCAAGATACTGTAAGATGATCCATGCTTCGAAAGCCGTCTAAGAATTGTTGTTTTTGCAAATGCGGGCCCAGGAGTGAATACCCCTCCACTGTTGAAATTAAATCACGGAAAATTTAACATGTGCTGTATTTTGGATTTCAGAAGTCAAGATGCAATTTTTTACAATTTGAAAACGAGAAATTACCTAGATGGCATCATATGCTTTTCGTTTAGAATTACCAATGCCGATTGGACCAAGCAGGTGCAGGTGGTACCATATCCTGGATTATTTCCCCTAACCTGTAATGTTTTCGAACTTATCAATTGAATTTCATTAATAGGAGATAGATTGTTTTTCGTATAGGAAGTCAATAAATAAACTTGTGTGCTTAGTAATTTATAAGTTACAACTGACTTGGGCCACGATAGTTTTATTCGGCGGGTTTGGGTGATCTTGGTTTGGATTTTCTAGCTTGGTGGACCAGCCTTTACCGATCAAAGTGACTGAAAAATTAACAGCTTCCATTTGAGCCTGCGTTGGACCTATGTTGAAAGATGAAACATGAAATATTAGGTTGACTTCACTTTTTAATAAAAAAAATGTCCTTCGGTTAATACTCGTATAACATAGTCTTTGCTTACCCTCACGGGTGACAAAATTCACAGAAAAAAATCTAGGAAACTAGGCAAATAATTACAAATTGAAATTAGGTACCCAAGTTGTATCAGTCTACATGTTTCGAGATATATATTTACCCTTTCTAGCACGGATACAAGTTTACATTTAATTAGTAATCCCAGTACAATGGCTGCGATTGCAATGCCCAGCGTAAGCAAGAAGAAACTGAATTTTAAATAAGATCCGTACTGAATTGGTCTTTGCTTTTCATTTAAGTAGAAATATTTTTGCGACCTTTCCACAGCCTATATTAAAATTAACAAAACTTAAAATATTCTGGCCCCTCCTTCCATTCCTAATTTCATGGAAATCCATATTTACTTACCCAAACATGCAACAACATATCAGTTTAACTTATGGATAAATGCGTTGATTTGTCTGACATTTTTTTCATAGGACTGTAATATTGTAAGCTAATTTTATATGCACTTGTTTGTAAGCTTGTATTTCGGTTTCGGTAGTTCTTGAGGGTAGAGAGTCTTGAGCAAAGGTCTCAGTTTGTCAAACTCGCTATAAAATCGAAGTATGGATTTCCAACTTCCGTAGTTAGCCTTTGTTCTCAAAGTATTTGTGCCCAGATAAACGTATGATTCCACAGAGTTCAGCTCACCTTAAATTCAAAGGCATATATATGATTATGGTAAATACTGAGCACGAGCTTATAAGTAATTTGTAAATATGTACAATTAGATGCATTTGTGAGGCTAACCGTCAAAATTTTGTTGCAGAAAGTTGATTCCACACTCATTTAGAATGCCTGCAGTAAACAGAAAGTTGCTTTAAACAGGCAAATGCCGGCTTATAGAGTCAGATCTTCAAAGTCGCGAATAACTTACTGTCAAATCCACAACTACCGACTATATAAACGCCCTTTTCTTCTGCAACTTTGTTATACAATACTTGCATTTTGGTTAAATCATGTGACTCGGCTGAGACGTCGACATGATGTGTGCCTTCTTGAATGCAAGCCTTGATTACTGCTTCCCCTGATCATTCATAAATTTAAAAAAAAATATTCACTAGTACGTTTAATGGTGCCTTATAGGAATTTCAATTGTGCCGGGTTGGTAATCCGCAAGTAACAGGCGTCAGGCGTTTACCGTAATCAGCGTAGGGTCCGACCAAGTTGGCAACGACCGTACATTGCCTTGCCATATTTTGAAGTGACTCCATGCCAGAGACATCGGAAATAATCTTGTCAACAGTTGATAAATTTTTTCCTATATTTGAAGCATTTAAATATCAGTCATATCTAAATCTTAATAAACCTTTGGTGACAAAACGACTTTCAAACAGTTTTCTAACCTGTAATTTCACCCATTTCATTCAAAACGGCGTCCAGCTTTTCTTCTGATCGTCCAGATACTGCCCAAGTAAATTGCTCCGTCTGCCCAGCATCAATTGTTTTGACAATTTCTTTGATTACATGCTTTCCGGTAAAGCCTGTTGCACCAAAAACTATTATGTCGTACTTCCGATTCCGACTCCCTCTTTTACTCATGGTTAGTAAATTATTTCCTTCCGGGAATTATTTGAATTACAGGGAAACGTATTACACTTCTTGCGATTAATATTCCACACCACGCGTCTGTTCACTGGAAATTTCTAATCACGCTAACCTTATGCAGCCGGCACAGCCAAGTCAAAAAAGCCTCCAGCGAATTAGGCAAAAAATTGTTTGTTTGCAGTTTTTTCTTCATGATATGAATCTACAAGGCAAAGCAGTATAAAGTAGTTTTAGTAAACTTAAGTTTAAGTATGATCTGAAAACACGGCTGGTTTGCCTTCGACTTGTCCTTTCGTCCTTGCATTGATTTTAACCAGGCTAAAGCTCAATTTTCTAATATTATTTATCATATTCCTATTATGTAAGCCTATTTGATTTGATTCCTCCTTAACTATTGGATTTGCAGCCAAAACCAGTTATATTCCTGCATATTTACACCCTTGAATTTGCTTTAATTCAAATATAATTTACATGATTTACTAAAACATCTTTAATAGATTAAATATAGTAAAATTAAAAACAGATGTGAGTTCTTGTATCGCTTTTTGCAGCATTTAATTTTTTATTTCAAATATCATTCTGTACCAATAATCAACGAATGAGCCTAAAGACCTTAAAACCACAAAATGATATCTCTTCTTTTATTATTATTTTACAGGAACAGTTTACTTATCATAATTTGAATTTAAATAGAGCACGACACATAAAAGAACACGTATGTAACTTAATAAAATGAAGAGTAAACTCAGACGGTTCTAAAATTTCAGGTCGAAGCCGGGGTACGGCGATTGTCCACTTCGAGGCCATGTACATGTAATGAATAAGCCAGTAAACTTACATTAATTCATTCCAAGATTCTGTAAGGGGAATCATGCTTTGAAAGCCGATTAAGGATTGTTGATTTTGAAAATGCAGTTCCAGCAGTAAATACACCTCCACTGTTAATTTAAAGAACAAATCACAGGAAAACCGATTATTAAAAATTATACATCGAATTGTGTAATCTGCATAAGGAGTGGGTGCATACAGATTTATTATTTGTTGTATTTTATGCTGCATAAGTTGAGATTAGATTTAATCGAATTTGTTTTTAAAAAAATAGGAATTACTTGGATGGCATCAAATGATTTTCGTTTAGAACTACCAATGCTGATTGTACTAAGCAGGTGCAGGTGGTTCGATACCCGGGATTATTTCCTTTTACCTGTAATTTTGGCCCACTTTAGTATTTTTTTAAGTCGTGATTAACAGATGTGCTTATCAATCAATTTCAATTGAGTTGAGAATTTAGTAATTTAAAAAAATAAGCTATAACTGACTTGTGCTACGACAGTTTTGTCGGGCGGGTTCGGGTGATCTTGGTTTGGATTTTCTAGCTTGGTGTTCCAGCCTTTACCGACCAGGGTGACCGAGAAATCGAAAGCTTCCATTTCAGCCTTTGTTGGACCTTAGAAAAGTGAAGCATTAATTATTTCTTTAAGTCGAGCTTATCAAATAACACTTTTCGGTTTAAACGTCATTGTTTTTGCTTACCCTCACGAGCAACAAAATTTGCAGAGAAAAATCTAGGAAACTATATGAATAATTGCAAAATTGAAATCAGGATTATTTCTACTATGAATCTCCAAGCTTTGAGAAATATTTAGGGTTTACCCTTTCTAGCAGGCACATAAGCCGGCATTTAATTAATATTCCCAATAGAATGGCTGCGATGACGGTGACCATCGTCAATAAGAAATTAGATTTCAAATAAGATCCGAATTGGATTGGTCTCTGTTTTTCATTTAAGTAGAAGTAGTTTTGTGACTTTTCCACAGCCTATATTTAAATGAAAAAGATAACATATATTCGAGCTTCAATTATTTCATGCTAATTTTAGCTAATCAGGGCATAGATACGTACCCAAACATCTGGATGAGGAAATGGAAGGCACCAGCCAACCTCACCTACGCTATTATGATGAGGCCACCACCTGCAAAAACAAAAGTTAACTGGAATATATTGATACTTTGTCAACAGTGGTATTTACTTCATGTTTATATCTGTTTTTTATGCACTTGGTATTAACACTATACTGTATTTCGGTTTCGGTAGTTCTTGAGGATATAGGGTCTTCAGCAATGGTCTCAATTTGTTAAACTCGCCATAAAATCGAAGTATGGATTTCCAACTTCCATAGTTAAACTTAGTTTTCCAAACATTTGGTCCAAGATATACGTATGATTCCACAGAGTTCAGCTCACCTTAAGAAATACAAATGAGTACTATGATAATCGTTGAGCACGAGCTTATGAGTAAGTTTTGAATACTATGTATTAGATGTGAACCTAACCCTCAAAATTTTGATTCAGAAAGTTGATCCCGCACTCGTTTATAATGCCTACAGTAAACGGAACGTTCTTTAAAAAGGCTGAGCTTTGGCTTAAAGATTCAGAGCTTCAAGTTGAAAATCTTACTGTCAAATCCACAACTGCCGACTATATAAACTCCTTTTTCTTCTGCAAGCTGGTTATACAATATTTGCATTTTGGTTAAATCATGTGATTCTGCAGATATGTCGACATGGTGCGTGCCTTCCTGAATGCAAGCCTTGATTACTACCTCTCCTGGTTATTCATAAATTCAAAAAATATTCATTTGAGCCTATCATGGTGCGTAGCAGGCAGTTGAAATGTGCTGGTTTTCTACACCGGAAATAGTTACCGTAATAAGCGTAAGGTCCGACTAAGTTAGCAACGACCGTGCATTGCCGTGCCATTTTCTGAAGGGATTCCATGTCAGAAACATCGGATATAACCTTGTCGACAGTTGACAAATTCTTTCCTGTTTTCCAAGCGATAAAATCTCAGACATTTTTAAATCTCTGGTAAACAGTGATACCCCATAATTTATTTAGTTATTATCTAACCAGTAATGTCACCCATTTCCTTTAGAACGGCGTCAAGCTTTTTTTCCGCATCAATTGTGTTCACAATTTCCTTAATGACATACTTCCCGGAAAACCCTGTTGCACCAAAAACTATAATATCGTACTTACGATTCCCTTTTTCACTCATGATTTAAAATGGATTTGTATTATAATTCCTTCCAGCAACT
The DNA here is from genome assembly GCA_009869905.1 of Ceratophysella communis. Taxonomy (NCBI): domain Eukaryota; kingdom Metazoa; phylum Arthropoda; class Collembola; order Poduromorpha; family Hypogastruridae; genus Ceratophysella; species Ceratophysella communis. The sequence continues at coordinate 2,530 of VNWX01003087.1, read as the reverse complement.
TTTTGAATAATCAAAATCTATTTTAAAATTTTTTCGATTATTACTCTGAACCTAACACACGCGTCCTTCTGCTGAAAATTATGAATCCAACTAATCCTTAGCACAGAGCTCTGCCAACTTAAAAGAGCTTCGGGCAAAGGCGGCAAAAAAGTTAATTGACGTGATTTTCTCATGATGTGATTGTGATTAGCAGACGTACAAGCTTAGGTAGTATATAAGTAATTTTAAAAGCACGAGTATAATTATTGGAAACCCACCAGTTTGCCTTGGACTTGTCTAATGCCCTCACTTTTATTTTACCCAGGCTAAAACTACTACATTAAAAAAATCCTTATTGGCGGCTCAATTTTCTGTTATTATTGACAATCTCACACTGCTTTTTTTTATGTAAGACTATAAGATTCGCAACAAAAACATGTTATTTATGCACATTTACAACTCTTGAAGTTGTTTTACTGAAAACGAAAACTGACTTATTGGAATCAATGGAGTGAAATTTAAAACGGATGCGTGCTTTTACTGCTGAGTAGTAGGTACGTGTAATAAAAGTAACAATTGCAAGTGATCTTAAGCTTCTTGCCATAAAATCTCAATTCAATTTGAAATATTTTATATTTCTTAAGTATGAATTTTCATTTACACTATAAAATAAACCGGTATAAGCATTTCTGTTAATTATTTACATAATTCAGTACCTATTAAATTAGTGAATTAAATAGTTACAAAATGTTTTAGCAAGGAGACTTTGTCTCCATTTCGGTAACAAACATTTTCTTATTAAGTAAATTGTGTTTTTTTGTGTTTGTATTCAAGGTTCCAGTCAGTTCTTCGAAAACCAAAAGTTCAAAAAGGCATAAAACGACCAATTCCCAACGGTCAAATCTTAAGATTAATCAAACGTTATCCAAAATTGGGATACAAGTCTTAGGTTTCCTATCGCCAGTTAGGGAGCGATTGAGTTTTCAGTAAAGTTATTTTAAACTTGTTATAAACACATTTCAGCTACTTACCTGATATCTCTTAATAACGAGCTGAAGTTGCAGATGACATTGTTTTACCGGCACAAGCTTGATCAGTTCTTTAAAAAAAAATTGTATGCTCGTAGTTTCAAGGCTAGACGGAAAACTCGTTTGACTATTGAACGTATGAAGAAGAGAGGGGCGTTTCCCCATTGTTGTTACAGTCTCAATCAAACTTGAGCCAGAATATTAGTGACAGCACCAGTAGTATCCGTACGAGGCAACCATTCGCGGGCTCCCAGGTTTTCGACTTCTGAATTGCTTAGCGTAATATCATTCGCTCCAGCCGCCGTTTTGCTTTCGAATTCACGATTGCTATTAGAAGACTGCGATTTTCTTGACTCCAAATATAATCGTGTACACCAATAAATGAGCCAGAAAACCTTCAGTATCATAGAATATCCAAAACAAAACGGTTTTATGTCTCACAATTCAATGTGAGCAAGGCGAATGAAAACACAAAAAAAAGTTGTATTTAAAAAAAATTAATTAATAGTTAATATTTAACTTACCAAAGAAGTTAGACCGCCGATTATAAGCCCAATGGCGTACTGAAGGGTTTCATTATCCGTTTCATTTCCACTGTCGCTCATTCCAAGTTCTATTCAAAATGAGAGCTTAAATTTAACGCGAGTGAAGATCGGATAACTGGACGTCTAAATACAGTACAGCTAAGCTATATTTTATATTTCTGTAAAGAACAGTGAATTAGTAACTAGTAGTTTACTTTAAGTGAGTCAACCAATACTACGAAAAGCCTCTCCCGCACGAGTTCTCTGAACTAAATTTAATCCGGTGTTCAAGTCATGAGTCTATGTTTAGTGGTAAAACGCCTCTGCGAATTGGGTTGGGCTTGGGCCTCCTAGGCTAAGCATACAAGAAATTCTAAAATTTAGCATTGCATATGTATTGCTTAAAGCATTTAACTAATTATTTTAATGCAGACGATTTGTAATCCGTTCTTATGAGGCATAAGTATGGAGTAGAACGCAAGTTCATGAACTAAGGCTGCACGAAAACGAAAAGTCCGAAATTCGACCCAACCGCATCAGTTATTTAGTTTACAGGCCTAAAAAAACTAGATTTAGTACCGAGACTACAGAATAAGAAGCTCAACGTTGCGGTTTCTTGTGGATTAGTAAATAATACATATTATGACCAAGGATTCTTCAGGTTATCCGAACTATCCGTAAACACGTTCAAGTTAAATCTGCTTCAATTCCGATAATCCGACAAGTTTGGAAATAAAATTTGCAATGATTTCTACATATCAGTATCGCTTGTGAATCGACGTTACTTATTCAGTTAGGCGACCTAACCGTGTTAAATCTGCAAGCTAGCATTTATGATTCTAGTTGCAAAATCTATTATGTAATACAGCCTTAGCCTTATGAAAATGACATTGTCATGTGCTTACTTTTAGCTTTATAGTTAGGACTGCCTACTCTTAGGAAATAAGCATATTTAAAAAACAGTAATTTGAATGTAAATCATTTAATGCAGATGATTTC
>VNWX01003086.1:0-10824 GCA_009869905.1 Ceratophysella communis | reverse complement strand
TGAAGGACACATAGGAACACAAGGAACAAGGAGGACGATTCTTTTTGGTTTTTTTAAAGTTCGAACAGCAGCTGACTTGTGGACATTTGGGGCTAAGGGTCGGTTTTTTCTTGATTGCTACCTAGACCTAGAGGAGGTCAAGGTTCGTCTACTCGTGTGTACTTTGACACGGACACGGAGGCTATCTCGTCATTCCAGCAGCAGCACAGGCAAAGACGAAAGACACTTACACAAAACGTTGTCGATTTGGTCTGGAGAAAGTCCATGCTTTGTCATTGGAGTCCTACGAAAACGAAACATCTCTGAACTTGTTGGGTAGGTCATCCTTTGTTTAATTTGAACGTGGAGTAGTGGTGATCCTTGACCATCGGTAAGTCAAATACAAATATGAAGCATTAGTTTCAAGATTAATTACATTTATTTGAAAACTAATTCGCTGCGTGCGTGTTATGCTACGCGATCGCCATAATTTGTATTTAAGCAAAAATATAAAAATGGCTGACGCGAATTTTTTTATGTTCTTTGCGATTTAATGCGGGTCATTGTTATTGGCATTGGCCGTACACCGTATCGTATTCATATTTAACGTCAAACGAAAGGTTGAACGTCTGACGTCAGATAATATCACAATTTGAATTGAATTATATAGCTCGTTATATACGTACATCTGGTTTCGCAGATATCAGAAAGAATCTAAATGTCGAATCACAATTCACAATACAGTCACAGTCTCTAGTTCTAGTCACATGGGTTGCACAAGCGTAGAGACAATTAGTGAGTTAAAATTTGATCTGGAGCGTAAAGATGATCTTACATTAAGCTAACAGCGAAATTAGTTCGAACAAAATAAATTATAGAAAAAGTCACCTCACACTTTCGTTTGTCCTATTATGTATTATGCTTATACAGGTACAGATACTATGTAGTTTAGTTAGCTTTTTAAATATCCAAAGCTTGTCAAAATCTAATAAATCTATATGTGCGCACTAAATACCAGTAATTATAATCAAAGCTTATAATATGCTATGTGCTATGCTACGATTACGATTAAGTACTAGGTAATCGTAACCAGTTGAGTCATGCTCATGCATCATGCTTACATATTTACAACTTATACATTTAGAAATTCATCGTTTGATTCTTTCTACATTTGACATTGAATTCCTATGAAAAGGTGAAAGTGAAAGGTGCACAGTGCACATAATATAATTTCCCTGCGTTCTTTTTCGATTTCTATGTGCTTACGCGAAAGCCGGAAAAATCTCCTTGGCCTGTTCGCCGTGTACGGGAAAGTGCATGCATGTTTAGAAATATGTATATTAAATAGGTACCTACACACAGTTAATAGAGAAACTTTTTAAGAGTTCAATTGCCTTGCCCTCATTTTAATCGTAGACAAGCGCCGGAGCCGGATGAGCTTGAAGGGCTATTTATATATGTACTTAGGGAATTATTCGTTTTATCCGGACTATAAAGTTTTTTCAATTCCAACTCATAAGCATAAGTTATTCAAAATATTATGGTGCATTAGATCTCGTTCGATTTCGATTACCAATTACGGTTAAGTACAAACATGAAGCACGCACGAACCGATACAAATTAATTTAAAAGTTATACCATACCCAATAAGTTTTGCCGATTAACGAGGGGAGTACATTGTACATTCAATTCAACTCTTATGTTCAACTTATTTGATTTTTTTCTATTAAGTATTGCAGCAGATTCGGCTCGGCAGAATAGTTTTATTTAGTCAAATCTGAGGCTCAGGTGCAATGGGAATTCAGATCCAAGTCCAAGAGCGAGCGCTAGGTGAATCATGATTTCTAGTTCTTATCGAATTATTAGCCCTATTCATCGTTAAGTTAGCCATGCGACATACCAGGTGAGTCATCAGTTTCGAATTCCGATTTCCGATTCTGAATTCCAATAAAATCGGTCATTTTTATGAACTTGCGCATAGTAATGGTTATTTTATTACATAAGTGATAGGGACAACTGATGCTGATGCTCTCGATTCTCAGTTCATTCCTGAAACTCAAGTAATACGTGAAAGGAAAACAAGAAAAATAGCAAATGATCATTTACTTGAATCCGATAGCATAAAAAAATTAAAAGGCCGCCGCTAAGACGAGAAATTTAGAATGTAAATTAAGAATTACGCGGAAATTTGCATTACTTTAATACACTTTCCCGATTTCTAGTGACGTGACGTGACACACAGTCACTGTCAGTTGTAGAGTCAAGAGCTATAGTGCTGTGGAGTAGCTCTAACTTGTTGCTCGAAACTGAAATAAATAGGAAGCCAGAGCTTTGCCCTTAAAATTTAGCCATGAATTTTTGGGATATTGCTCCTGTTGTTGATCAGCAATATCATATTATGGTACGACGCGCCATCCTAATTAACCAAATCTTGTATTAAACTCTAGTCTGTACGTATCTTTAAACTGATAACAATTTTTCTAAACTTTACTCGTATCCCTCTATAATAAACCAGGTAACAGAATGTACCTGACACGATGATGTAGATACAATATAGATTAGTTTTTTCATTGCACTAATTGGAGTATGAGAGTCCAGTGCTCAGTGGTCAGGGTCAGGAGACCAGCCGACAGGAGAAGACTCTAGCTACCCGGGAAATTATTTTCTGACCTGGTATTTCTAACTTCTGAACTCAGTCTGCGTGCCGTTCTCGTTCTCGTCATGTACATGGTTCAAGACGTGTTCCAATATTTGGTATACAGCATACAGTTAGATTTAGTTGTCCTAGATTAATTATTAACCAGGAACTGGCACGTACCGTCACCGATGTGTGTTTGGTAACCTCTGTTGGGTTAGGCTTTAGGCATTTCAACTCAGCAGGCAGGGTCAAATACAAACAAGCACATTCGGAATTTATAACAATAATTGTTCTCACGTTTTGTATTTTACTCTGGCTTTATTCTAGATTCCAATAGTTGGAGCTTTTGACGCCTGGCCTGTTCGAAACTTGGTAGACATGAGGTAAAGTACTTGCATTAATGCAATAATGTTTGATTATGCAATCAGCATTAGCTTTTAACTTGATCTTAATCCATGGAACTCATTTACAACTTTCAGTGGAAGAAATAATCATAATGAACGGGCTGGTCCAGCTGCCGGTGACCCCAGAGCACGGGATCGTGAGGCACGGCAACAGGAAGCAATCGTAATTGCAATTCGTCGCCATGCTGCCGAGAACCGAGTTCGAGGGGGTGGTGGAGGTGACAATGGCCGCGTTGCAGGAGTTGTGGATCGTGCTGGGTCACCTCGTGGAACTCCTCATGGAACGGGTGGAACGAAACGTAAACTGGACACTACTTTCGGTCCGGAAACTGTAGAACAATGGGCTTCAACCGAAGTAAGTGTATGATGTACTACGTCTGCTTTTTAACCCAATTTTATTTTAAATTATAAATCATGTATTTTAGCTGGAACAAGAAACCTTTGCGTTCATGTGGTCCATCAAGAACTACATTGCAATGAGTGGATCTAATGAAGAGATTAAGTCCCCAGTATTCAAAGGAGGACCCAAAAGCAACCATCAGTGGTAAGTGTAATTCAGTGATAAAGCCGCTATAAAACATCGAGTAACAGTGAGAAGCGAAATTTATACTTCCGTGTTCCGTGCATAATATCTGAAGCAAAAATATCACCGCGCAACCTTCCTTACGAACCTGTTTATTTTGCCTTTGATCTTGAATGATTTCATTTCTGTATGCACACAAATCACACAATGCACACATGTCAAACTTTGAACTGTAATAGGTTTGGATTTGGGGAATAGCGTTTTTGAGATTGGTATTTCTGTAAACGAGCCGGAAAATTGAAACCAAGTAGTAATGCAATTTTTAATTTTCTTGTAGGCAAATGAAGATGAACCCTAAGAAGAAGGTGGATGATACGGAGTATTTCGCTGTGCATCTGATTTTGAATGGATTTGGTGATGGAGAACAGGGCAGTAATAGCCGAAAAATTAAAGTTCGCTTCCAAATCAGCCTCCTGTGCCCAGAAGGAAGACCTCTGAAGCAAGCAGGTAGAGCTATTGAACGATATTGGCTAGAAAATATTCCTATTCCGACGAAGGCTAATGTATGAATTATTTTTGATCTAATCAATAATAGGGAGTCCAACCATGTCAGTTTGTGAGTTTAAAAAGTACAGTGTGTGGGGATATGATAAGTTTCTGCAGACTTCCGAATTAGTAAATCCTACTCGCCATCTTATTGAGGATGACACACTCAAAATTCACTGCCGAGTTTGGATTGAAGGAGAGGTTCGTCACAGATGGGGAGCTGGAGGAGCTGTGCTCGAAAAGAACTCTGTGGAAGAAATCAAGCGCCGACGACAGAGTTTACTTTCAAATCATTTGCAAAACATGCTCGATGACGGACTCTTCGCAGATGTCGCACTGTCAACTGAGACCAAGACATTCATGGCTCACAAGTCCATTCTGAGCGGTAAGTAGAATCTTAACTGTTGTCTCATAAGTAATCGTTGTCTCCTTTTGCCTGCATAATTATTAAATTGTATCTGCAGCCCGTAGCGAAGTTTTCAAGGCTATGTTCAACACTCGGATGGTCGAAGCTAAGGAAAACACAGTCGAGATTAACGACTTTGATGCAGACGTAGTCAAGGCCATGTTAGAGTATATTTACACAGGTGAAACTGAAGACCTGAATGAAAAAGCTCCTGAATTGATGCAAATTGCTGAAAAGTATGACTTGGCAGGACTCAAGGAGGATTGCGAACAAGCTATTGCCAGCAATCTAACTGTACGAAAATTAGTTATTTCAACTTTTCAAGCAACTTCATTTATTCATATTTTTATTATATTGAATAGGTTGAAAACGCAGCCGAAGTCCTTGTTCTCGCACATCTTCACAATGCCATCGACTTGAAGAGCAAGGCTATTGAATTCATCAACCGAAATAAGGATGACGTTCGGAAAACTGTAGCTTTTCAAGAAGTGGCTGGGTCAAATGCCTCCGTCTTTGTAGATCTCTACTTATCTCAGTAGTTAAGTCAGTCTTCAATTTGCTTCGTAAGTCATAAGAACGTCCAATGCCCAACTTAGAGTTGATTTAATTATTCAATTTTCCTCTAAAATTACTCAAGCAAAAGAAAACTAAGTCCTGTTTTTGTTAACGTTCCTAAAATGTATTAAAATTGCAACTTTATCTCTCCAAAATGTCAGTCAAACGTTAGAAATAATCATAACCAGTAACCACCCCAAATTCGTTCTTATGTATAATTACATAGCTATCAATCATTTTTTTTTCGTATTTTATGCTGTGCAGAAACTAAGGTGTGAGTAGGTATTCAGCGAGATTCGTATTTAGGCAACTGTACAGAGTCGTGCAATGAATTAGCAAGTTAAATTTAGTTACCTTGAACTGGGAATTGGTGTGTTGTTCCCTTCTTCCCCATATTTTCTAGGATAAGTCTAGTCTAGATTTTTCTTATTTGCAATCATGAACTTAACATTTATACGTAGCTGTATTGTATAACCTTTAAAACGCATTAAAAATTAACTAGTAAAAATTATGTAGGTATCAATTTTATAAGGATGGGTTAAAATTTTCGCGTCCACAAAAATTTCGTTTCAGAAGTAATCAGATTAAAGCTTTAGAATTTTCTCCTGGTTGTCAACATTTTTGTGGACACGAAGTATTCCCTAATTTTATGAACAGAATTAAGCTTCAAAACAAATTATGGTACTAAAACTAAAAAACCAAAACAGTAATATTAAGCAATACTAATGAAGAAACGCTTCCTGTAAATCAATTATGCAACATCAAGAACTTGAAGTACTATTGACCGCTGCTTCATTTTTCTCGTCATCCTTGAAATACTTCTAGAATATTGGTGAAGGTTTAAGTAATAATGAATTACGATGCTTTATAAGAAAAAGTTAGCCACATGACGCAGTGGAATAAATAAACGAAAATACTAAGCTAAGCTCGTTTGATGTGAAATTTTTTTTTTATTCAATTGACTACACATTTTATAGATTGATCGTATCAGATCACCACTGCATGAGAAGCAATATCTCTCCCTGACAATAAATTGAGCTGTTACATATTACATTAGAAATTATTAATTAGATGAAAAGCTTAATTATAGAACCCTATGCTAATTATCGGTATCAATGTTTAACAGTGTGTCTCCCTACGTTTTGGACTCACTAAGGTATTCTGCAAAGCTGCTCTTGTAACCCGTTATCATTTATCATGCAATACAAAACACTACACTTGTACTACGTAATGGAACAGTTAAACGGTAATTCAGTCGCAGTTTTAGTTTAACTAATGCTAGAATTATTTCATAATTTCATCTCCTTGAAGTCAGTACTTGAATTTATGAATATTGTCCAGATTCAGAGACCACAAATCCCGAATAGTTAACTTTGAACTTAAATAGTCAACAAGTCATGTTTAAACCACATTAGAAGACACCTGTTATTTTTAATTTTCAATTGTGAAGCAAAACCGGCTTCTTTGACCGTATAAAGTCTAGTCGCTAATTCTTAATTCTAGGACGATCCCCATTATTTTAGAAGTTCTTGCCCATGGGAATGGGATAACACATTTCAGTGTAATAACGCTATGAATTGAACAAAGAGAGAACTTCTATAATATTGGGAAATCGTTAAGACACCTGTTATTTTTAATTTTCAATTGTGAAGCAAAACCGGGTTCTTTGACCGTACAAAATCTTAGTCGCTAATTCTAAATTCTAGGACGATCCCCATTATAGAAGTTCTTGCCCATGGGAATGGGATAACACATTTCAGTGTAATAACGCTATGAATTGAACAAAGAGCGAACTTCTATAATATTGGGAAATCGTAGCCAAAATTCTAATACTGCTTACCACATTGGACAAAGTGACAATTATTTTGAGTACACTGAAGAGTAAGTCGTTTAGTATCAAAAGAGTATTTCTACAAGAGAGGTGAGATTACTAAGGTTTAACGCTATGAATTGAACAAAGAGAGAACTTCTATAATATTGGGAAATCGTAGCCAAAATCCTAGTACTGCTTACCACATTGGACAAAGTGACAATTATTTTGAGTACACTGAAGAGTAAGTCGTTTAGTATCAAAAGAGTATTTCTACAAGAGAGGTGAGATTACTAAGGTTCTAGCTCTAAAACAATTACTGGAAGAAGCTTTTGTGATTGTGTATTTAAATTTGAAATAGAAGCAATTACAATTACCTAAGGAATGCCCGGATTAAACATCACCAAACTCAAGAGAAGACAAAGAGTCACTTTCATCATCTTCTCGACGTCTAATTAATCCAGAATGATGTCCACTCATTACACCAGCTGCTCCCCCACAAGCTCCCATGTCAAGGCTCATGCTCATTGCTTCCGCCATGAGTTTATCTGTGGAGGAACGTCTTGAGAAAAGCTTGGCTCCGCTGCTCAGAATGCTGAGCCTGGAGGACTGCGAAGACTGATGACCTTTGCTATTTCGGGAATGGCGTGAACTACTGCTTGTGCTTCCTGAACCTCCATGATGATGGTAACTAGTGGGTGTGGAGTGAAACATGGGTAATGGACCCGACATAGGAGCCGGCTGTGGGGGTGGGACTAATACATTCCTGAGATCTTGAATACCCTGATGAATTTGCAGGAGATGGCCTAGTAGTGCCATGTCCTGTTTTCAGAAATAGCAAACACGAATCAGTTACAGTTCAGAAATAATGATTTCAATTGAAGTGTTGAATTCGAGTTCAATGGTCGAATTTGGGTGATAGAGAGATTTTAGCTAACCTGTTGTCTTAGATGATTCATGTCTTTTTTAAGCTGTGCCAATTGAGCATCCAACCTTGTTCCCACAGGCGGGGGTCTACACATGCAAAAGATATGTTGAAATAGAGCTCCGTAAAATAACAAAAGTAACAAGGATATTATTAACTTGATTGCAAGCTTTTTAACAAAAAACTTACGACTTGACGACTCGTACAAAAGCTCTTGGTTCACTAATACTATCCGCAGAGCTTCTTCCTATTCCACTGTCAACGTGAGGACTATGCGGACTGCTTGAGAGACTGCGCGGTGCACTTCTCATGCCTTCCGTAACTCCTGGCATAATTGACCTGGAATAATAGAAAAATTTTTGGCTAGTACTTTCGACTTGCTCATTGCCATCCATACGGGCACAGAAGACCAGGAAAATTACTAATTACCGAGTAGGATTTGAAACATTATGTTCAGGTGAAGCTCTGAATGATGAGCCGCTAGAAGAAGATCTCCGACTATGAGGCCGTGGAGGTGGAACAGGAGGAGAGGGACGTCCGGTTTGATGAAGAAGTCCGGACTGTATATTTTTCAGTCCTGAAGAACTATGCAAATCATTCCGATGAGATTGCTGGGATGGAGGGTGAGGAGGAAGAGATGATCCGAAGTTGGATGATGCCTGGCTCTGCGGCGTGTAGCCGGTCAGACTCCGAGGTAAAGGTGGTAACCCGTGGAGGTGAAGAAGGGCGGTGAGCGAAGGGGAATTCATGGCTTTAGTAATTCGATGTGATTGTGAGTTTTGGTTGGTTTGCAATTTCTATGCAGTTAAGAGATGCTGAGCAAACTTGTGGCTTGTTTTTTTTTTGTCTTTTATCTGAATACTATGCTATTATGGACTTTGGGTTTGGTTGTGCTTTGCTTTTGCTTGTCTTTTCATTGAAATTGAGCTGGATATCTATTCGGATTTCAAGGCCCAATCTTGACGGCACATTGGACATTGTTGAGTAACTTGGTTCTGTTGCTGAGAGGCCAGCCATTTCATGATGCAGTGCATATGGAAGCAATGAGAACAAGCCCCCCAAACTGGATTGATAAAACAGATATTGAACTGGACAAAAGAACAGCCAACAAATCAAGTTCATCATGAGAAATAGTCTTACCTAATGGACAGTCATCACCAGGAACTTTACAATCAGAACAACATCCGTCGAAGGGAGCCCGACAGATTCCGCATTTATCATCATTCGCCAACCATTTCCAAATCGCAACACCGTTCCAGCCTATGAAATAGCAAGATGAGAGAACCATTTTTGACCGTACTTTGAGAAGTTGAGAAGCTATCTCGAAACTCGAATAAAATATCATGTCGTGATTGTTAATTGTTAACGGTAATGTGATCAATACAGTACATCTAAATCTTGTTTGCTTACTCTTAATTGTAACTTTCATCCTATTCTAAATGAAGCTGCCGATGTCTTCACATTCAACTTGAATACTTGGAATCTGTTGGAAGACCGTGTAAAGTTCAATTAATCGTGAAATCAAGTTACGTTTTACCGCAACTGGCTGACAACTTCGTTTTTCGTCGACTGTAGACTCTAATTTACTCTGATCTGTGGGAAAGATAACAAAACGGCATTTAACAGCTTAACCAGACATCCTTGATGTGTTTAGCGATCTTGTAGCCCGGAATTGTCCAAGCTGTTGGTTATTTATCGTTTTTAGATAACCTTCCAATATATGTATGTATATACTAAAAGCCACAGACCTATTTAAAGGGCATATTATCAATTATGTCGTGCTGTTAATTGCGCCAGGACATAGGATTATAAACGCGACGTTTTATAAGTGCCTTTTGCTCGTTGCTCGTACATCGTAGTATATGTGTCGTAATGGGGTGAGAGTGAGATAGAGATATACCATATACCTAACCTATTTGAATGGAATTTGGTGTTTGGGGTCAAATTAGCCTGATCGATCGGTGAGGGAGTTAGGTCGGTGACTTTTAGGTAGTCCGGTCCGGTGTCCGGACTGACGCGCGCGCGCTATCACCTTGCTTGTGCCTCGTGATAACTCACCAGTTAAAGACGACTTTTGACCTTGTCGGCCAGTAACTCACCACGCTACTGTGTACTGAACACTTGATGACCGACGACGGAGACAGTGGAATGTCTGTAACTGTACACCTTCAACCTTACACCTTATTGCGACATGGACAACTGATGACTATTTATGACTATAATGCTGACGATCACTGACACTGGTGATTGTTTCTTGTCACTTGTTCTTGGTCGTGAGAAAAGCCTTTCTTTTGTTGCCAAATCAGAGAATCCTCTCCTCTACCTCTCGTAATGAGAACTGAACACTGAATGAAATCAAGATCTCAGACCGCAGGATGTCAATGAAAAAGATGAAAGAGGAAGATCTCGTATTTTCTGCTACGCGTTCTCTTGACTAAAAAAAACAACAGCAGCAGCAGCATCGCCTATCTATTCTTGTTTTGTTATGCATGTAGGTCTTGCCCGCACTTTTGCGCACTGCGCCAAATACTTGTCAGCTCAAAGAAAAGCGGGCTCGATCTCAAGCTCAAATCTCGAATGTCCAACTTCGGACCCCGACTTCACACGAAGGCGTGTGCCACCCAATGATAAGCTGGTTGCGGGAGTTTAATGTTTTTGAGTTTTGTACAGTTGGGCTTGGGGTCGTCGCCGCCGATGGAATTTCTCAATTAATATTTCGACATTCGAGAAAGATAAGAATTTGAGCAGGTCAATTGTCAGACCAAAGGTGACAGTGTCAGGTTGGTTGTAGGTCACGTCATAGCTCATAGATCAAACTCAAGCTCTCCAGTACCTGTCACCTGTGATCAGTCAACTGTAGCTTAGCTTAACAAAAATTCAAAAATGGAGGGCTGCGATGGCGTCGTTTCAATTAACCGAAGCCTTGGAAATGAAGAAATATCGAGTCGAGCTATGGACCCAGATTGGGACACTGAAAGGCAGCTATTCCGAAAAGTAGTGACAACTTATCGGACGTACAAGTATGGCTTTCCTGAAAT
>VNWX01003085.1:0-10826 GCA_009869905.1 Ceratophysella communis | reverse complement strand
TTGAAAAACAAATAAGCACCCGCATCCGTGCATTCCAAATTCTAAATCCTGTCTGTCCAGGATTTTATGGCGTTTTTGAAATTATTAAAGTTAGTCAAGCGGAAAGCATCTTGTGAATCGAATTTCTCGTAATAGGTAATATGCTTTCGTAAAATTTGGCATTTAGTAGACTCTAAAGCCCAGGCTTCAGCCCTGGAGAAATGCACACAGAAAAAGCTTCCGAATCTTTTCCATACAAAGTTGCCTATCGCTGTTGAAGGCAGTAAAGAAGCAGGTAGGGATGGGTAACCAAGGTGTTCTGATCGATTTTTATGGACTCTCTTGGTCGTTGCGGAGCCTCTCTCGAAGTCCTTTGACATTCTTGAGGGATTAAGGAAACTAAATGGAAGCGAGGAAGGTTTTTGTTCTTTTTGAGAGACGTCGTCTCCTTGGGGTCCTCCCATTGAAAAAACCTTCTGCTTCGCGAGCATATCGGCTGGAGAAGGGTCCAGGGGGTCCTCAGCCTCACGGTGACAGACAGGACACTCAAACCACTCACCCTCCACAGCAGCATCATTGCCTCAACCAAATATTTATGATCTTCCCAATGAGAGACACTTTTTATGGAACATGGGGCTAAGCCGCTCACCGCTCAGCTCTTCCTGATTACGAAGGATTACTGGGTTATGGAAAATACATACTTTTTGAATTGAAATCCTGGAGATCTAGGGCGTTTCGGCTTTGTCAAATTGGAATTCGTATTTTGGGTCAGGGCTTTGAGTAGCAGATGCGATCTGTCGCCTTGCAAATTGAGGTTCGCGATATTTAAAGAAATTTAACCGAACATGGTCGAATTATCTCTTAACGCGCTATGCGAACTACAGCCGAAAGCCAAAGCCAAGGGTTCAATTGACCAAAGACCACCGGCAGACCTTAATTCGGAATCAAGAATCAGGACAATCTCAATCTCTATACTTATTATTATTTTATGGTAATGCACATCATGGCATCATAATCGGACTCATGCCCTGGCTTGGCTGAGATGATGGCAATAGAGATGTTTGTGGCTATATTCAATCCAGTTCTCCAGTCCATCCTCAAAGCATCTGTACTTAAGAAGTAGAGGGAATAAGAATTACAAGGGATTACTGGGGATCTCTCCAGAAAGGTGTATTCTCCTGTAGTACTTATTACGAGATTTCCGTTTTTTTCTTCCTCGTCGTCTTTCTATTTCAAACCATCACTCTTCCTCAGATCCCAAATGGGTAGGTACGAGAGATGAAGAGATGTACATAATTTACAGTATACAACATCATACTACAAACATGAATAGGCATGTTTCCGAGTTTTTTCTTCTTCTTCTGTTAGTAAGGATGAAGTATCTTTGAAAATCTTTGCATTGAAGGCTCCGAGACTTTGGAGATTTGGAAGCATGTCGTAATTTGTGATTTGCTAGATTGTAATAGTGCTCATTAAATTTATGTAAATGTGACATGTGCCGTATTGATTTTGCTTGACACTTTGGCCCACGGATGGGCCATGAAAGTTATGTCAATTGCTTCTTCGCGCGCTAGCGTAGCGTATTTTGGAATGGAAGATAGGGTGCTCTCTCGCTGGGTTTAGTAGTCATTAGATATTCCAGTAAATCGTGAGATCTTGTCAAAGCAAATGTTGTGAAAAGCTACGACATGCTTTCCTATTGAAGTTTTCTGCTTGATCGTCCCTATAGCATGTTATTCTTGTGCGTTACTGACTGCGGAGTCTTCTTCATTCCATTCCATTACTTGAAGAAGAGCTTTTTGAGAGCCCGGGCAGTAACTTATGGCATGGCTATACGTTCACCCAGCATCTTCTCTGCATATAAGATAGCTCAAGAGGCACACTGGTCGGAATGACGAATGAATTCATGGAGCTAAAGAGGAGATTCCCTCAAGGGTTATTACCTTCATCGTCTTCAAGACGAGGATAATGAAGCTTGAGTGTGCAGTGGTATTCGCACCTTGAGTGCCTTCATCTCCACTCGCATTATTAGGACCCAACTATCTTCGAGAGCCGTGTGCCTTTTTAATAACATGGCCTGTCTTGTCTCCTTTTCTTGTAATACCAAGACTCACAAAAAAGGGCTTTACTCGTATAACTATGCTTTGCATAATGTTAAAATTGAAAGAATACGCTATGATTCACCGCCCATACAAAATGATACATGCTTTATCTTAGCCATAAGAAGATCCGTTTATTTTGACCTTTGAGAATCCATATTTTTGACTGATCCGATACCTGCCTAAGTACCATAGCATGTTTTTGTTTAGAAATTCTTACATATTTGAACAAAGCAACTTGCCATGCTGACGTGACAGAAGGTGTTGATTGGTTCTACCACTTCCGGAGGCTCTGTAGGCCAAAGTACAGCAATTAATAATTAACTAGCCCTCATTGGCTTGGCATTAGCTATTAAGTATTCCGCTCGTCGACCATTTTGTTCAGGTGTAATTTGTATTTGGTCGGAGTAATGCGGAATACAGATATTAGCTGCTATGTCCGTGCAGCAGAAGGAAACATTAAAGAAAAAACGGTTTGTCTGTATAGAAACCCCGAACAAGTTCACACCTTCCTCTACCTCCTATTTCATGTCAGCCGTGGCCTGGTCCGCACTTAAGTGTAAGTACTCTTTTAGTAGTAGGACTAGCTCTTCTCCTGTTCCTTTGCCTCATGATTATTATGATGATGAATTTTTGCAAGTTGAAAACTTGCCATTTTTTGCACCTTCCTCTCCACGTAAACTACTCACTTTTCTCAAACAAGGTTCGAGAGCGAGTCGGCTTATAATACTATTTATTGTGTTTATTCTCATTTTTCTCTTGTTTTGTGGTAAAAGGTTAAACTCTCTTCATTTTCTCAAACATGCGTGAAAAGGCGTTGAGGGGCCGGTAGTAAGATGCTATAGAGAGAATCAGAAAAAAAATTAAGTGGTTCGACTTTCAAGCCGGTTTTTTTACCCTTTTAGTTTTCAATCATAGTTTTGTCATTTACGGATTTGAAAAATGAGGAGCAGAGATGAGTCAGAATACTAACGAAGCCAAGGTTCAGCTGGGAATTCCGCCTTCCGCCGTTATGTTCCCGTGAACCGTCTCTATACTTCGGCTCGAACTTGTCGGTACTTTATTAACCATATATTTATTTTGTATGGAAGAAGGCGGGCATGTGAAAATGTGAATTTTGTTCATATTTCATATCACCTCCACTGCTTCGTGTTGAGAATGACATTTGAGAGGTTTGAGGTTAATGGCGACGAGGAGAGTCGTCGTAGGGAAGCAGGAACGGTTCAGTGGTCAATCAACACTTCCCTGTCGCCTGGCTGCTGGAACTCTACGAAATATGAAACACGAAGTTCGGTGTGATGATTTTATTAATCCACTCCAGTGAGAGGGGTGCCATGGCGAGACGTCTAATTTCAAACGCAGAGAATATCCAATGTATTTTCCAGGAAATTCCGCCCCGAGTCACTCTTGTTAATTTACCTTTGAGTTTGAGCGACAAGTACAGGTTTCTCTGCGTCCGGTCGTTTTGGCTTTGAACAGGCGAGTGGTTTGTATGCGGCTATGGCGTTTGCTATAATTAGTTTCAGCTTCTGTCTAATTTAAAATTCGGAATTTCCGCAAACGGGTGTTATTTTAAAAAAAAGTTTTTGTCGCCTGCTGTCAGGCCCTTCGTGTCAGTCTGTTGACACGAATTTTGTTTTAGCTCTAAAAGCCGGACACAGGCATTGAGACCAAAGCCCCACTAATGTAATCATTCATAATAATCAGAAAACGAAGCCAAACTAAACCACACAAAAGACAAGAGCCAAGCTGGTGGTAAAAAGGAACTTGTTCTAGATCAAAAATTATTCATCAGCCTGTTTGTGTCTGTCTGTGTGTGTCTTGTCCACACGGGATGTCAAACTGGTCTCAGTCCGAGTCAGTGTCCACCTTTGATATTATTTATTTACTCGGTCGTTGACGGGTTGGAGTTAATCAAGCTCCGTCGTCTCGGCTTTGACTCGTTCATGTCACCCATCCAGATCAGGCGACAGGCTCTGAGGGCATTCAAGTCCAGTCTCTAATGCTGCTCCAGTTCACGTGTAGCTATGCAAGCTTTGAAGCCTAGTCTCGTTTAATCCAACCTGAATTATACTGATGAGTCCGTCTGATAGTCAAACTGAAACCCAAAGGTTAGCTCTTAACTTCTTGTCACATTTATCAGAGACATAACAGAAAAAAAAAGTTGTATTTTTTTCGTCTGCTTCCACGAACGTAGCCCTTCTTGTCGACTCCTCTTCTAACTGGAATCTAATATCTTTCTCGGATATCACTTTTCCGAATCACAAGAAGGAAAATGTGAATAATCGTTTTGCCCAACCTTCTATCAAGATGAGGGTCTTCGATGTTAATCGATGGCTTGAATTGAGGTAAATGTGCTCTGGTGGCATGGCATTTGGGAAATGTCCTCGTTTCGTCTTCGTCTGTCTGTCCTACCTGGTCGAATGCCGGGCTAATGCCCTGGCAGCATGGATGGGTTTAGTATACAAGACGAGCCTTAATGATGACGGGAGATATGGTTGAGAAGAATTGATGGGTTCGGCTCATCAGAGTCCTATTCTCCGCTCAAGAGGCCCCTTCAGAAGAACCTCAAGCGTCACTCGCCAAAGGACAGTTCAGCATTCCCAAATTCCTGAGACCGGGGAGATCGGGTCATACTGATCCGATTCTTTGTGCTCTGCTCATTGTCACATTGTCAATGTCAGCTTTGGTTCGACGTCAGTTCTGACTGACACGGGTGTTCGGGTTCTGGTTTCGCGCCTTCCCATTTTACTTAATTACGCAGGTGGCTATGGTCGTTAAACTTTTCCGAATATTTTAGATTTTGCATGTAAATTTTGATTAGAGGTACGTCAAAACCCAACAGCATAATTGCCATTTTCGCCGGTCCAACCGACCAGGGTATGTGAGCTCCGAATCGGACAAGTAGTTAAATGGGGACTTTGAATGGGACAACGACAAGGCAACACACCGTGACATGACTGATCATTGGTACATGCCAATACCTAGTCTCCTGACTAGCATTGAGGAGTAAAAGTAAGAATCTTTAAGAGTGGAGCAATTATTTCTAATTTTTTTCAAAAAAGAGATTTCCTGCTGTGCACGATTTTGTACCTCCTTTTGCTCTGGCCTCTTCTATTGAGAAAAGAAGTGGCCATAGTCATAGCATATATCCACGCAATGATGTTCGAATAAGTAAGGAAAAATTACAACTATAGCTATGTGCTTTTTTCCTTCGTCTTCTTCATTCTTTGACTTGATTTATGTTTCCCTGTCCAAGTTTTAAGCCAGGCCCACTTGAATAGACTTGGACTTGTGTTGGGTGTATTGTGTCGAGAGAATATAATACCTCTTCTTCTGGTTCGGGGATTCAGGCTTGTCCTCTGTGTGCACTCTAGATTTACCTGGGTTAGCGTTTTGGCCATGGCTTGCTTGGGAGACTCAAGTGCTCTGGTCCATAGGTCCAACCTCCTTCCTTTACCTGTACGCACAAGAATGAGACACAATAGAGAGTGAAAACCTTCTATTGAATTCTTGAGTACTAGGATTTTTCGGAGTTATCCATTCCTCGAGTGCCTTGGAAATATCATTCATATTTTTCTGAGGTTTTCCGTCGTCCAGAGGGACCCCGACCCACCCCTTCTTGACAAAATCTCTAATTTCTTGTCAGAAATACACAAAGAGGAAGCGGAAAGGGGAATTGTCCTCGAGACTTAAATCCGTCTTGGATTATTGGGGAGGAAAGGACTTTTACTTGCCATTTCAATTTTCTTTCTGTAGGCAAATGTGCATTCATTGCATATTTCAGGCTACTCTCGGTGGTCTCGTTCCAGAAGAACACGGAAATGTCAGAAATGTCAATAGAAAAGTGGGAGTGGGAATGGGCTTGAATGGAATCTGCTCAATTTCAAATTTTCATATTATAGCCACTTTCCAGCTTCCAGCCGAAGAAGTGGGTATAACGGGCTACAGGGCGGGGTTCAAGCTTTCTATTCACGGACGTATGTCAATCTAACTGCAAACTTGAGTCAGGTGCAGCTTTAAAGTGGAACGTTATATGCAGCTTTATTGAATCCTGGATTCGTTTTAAGTCAGGCGTCTGTAATGTTGAATCACTATGTAAATATTAATTTCGGATTTGGTATAATTCGCCAATTTTTTAATGAAGCCTGAGATGCCATATCTTAAATTGCCTGTTAATTCACCTTATACCTGGCTCACACGTTCCCATTTGTATTTTGTATTATTTACCTCTCGAAGATGCTCATTTTTTTTCATGTTCCTGAATGGAACAAATATGGACGGCTGGACAAAACGAGGGATGTTGGAAGTATCGAATTCTTCTCGTAGTTTTTTTCCAACTCGTCTTCTTCATTTTGTACCCCCAATGGCAATTACCTGTCAAAAGCATTTGAGAAACGCTCCTTTTCCCTTCACACCATCCAAGTCCGCTTGATAGAGCAGAATGTAATTTTTACTTCTTTTCTTCGTCTACCTTGGCTAGGCTATCTCTTCATATGTGCGAGAAGATAGTGTGGCATTTAAGGCTGACCTAACTTAATAATAATAAGAATGGGAACCCATGGCAGCGAAGGAGACCGATTTGTTTGTCTTGAACCCACCGCAACGAACAGGCTGGAGAGGAAACTCAAGCTGGATACCTAAGAAAAAAAAATGAGCAGCGTTTCCTTTTGATTTTGACCCTTTTTCTCCCGTAAATGGTTATAGAATTCGACATGCTTTCACACTCTTTTTTTGACACGAGAATGTAAATGCACGCAAACCTATCGAGTACCCGCCTTCTCGGCTCCAAAATTCCAAAACTGAAGGACGTAATAATCGCTGAAATAATATATTCCACATAGAGGCGTTATATTAAGGGATTCTTGGTGTTTCGACCTGGGTCGTTTTGTAGGAGGATTCGGATTGGTTGCCGATTAGCGATTTCGGCAGTTTGGCTACAAGGTGACCCGTTACGTAGTGCGCGATCCAGACCGTATTGACCTTACGCAACTCGTAATTAACGGCATGTCCAAATGTCCCGATCCGAATTGAGCGTACACCGGTCACCGTGGACATGCGGGATAAGCGAGGCTAAATGTCAGGGGCTATCTCTGGAAATAACTCACAACTCACCCAAATCGAGGTAATTAAGGGGCTCTTAAGGAGGGCTCGCTCGCGTTCTTTCTGCTATACTGCTACCTTATCAGCACAGCTCGGACCAAAGCCCGTAGTCCAATATCTGAATATAGCCTCCAAGGCAGTTATACAATCTCCACACCTAGTTACCGAAAACCCCAGACCACTCTTCTCTTCATGCCTTGGCAAGGATGATAATTCAATTCGTAGCATGCAAATTCGAGGGGATCAAAGCATGAAGCTCATAGGCACGACGACCAAGAGGGTTTAGAAATAAAAAATTCTAACATAAGTAATCAGGGATCCCAATCAATCCAGGAACTGGGGCTCATAAAGGCTGAGACGGAAGAAGGGGGTTGGAACTTGGAGCACATTCGAAGTTTTTTTTTTCGAAGCCGAGGGTGACTTATTACCCGAGGTCTGTGGGGATGAAGAGATACTCTTATGTCTCTCTGTGATGATGAAGATGACTTGTAGAAACATATGAAATGTGACACGAGAAAAGTTCCATAATTTCTCTACCAAGGGATTGAGATGCTCCAGCAAAACTTTTGAACTGGGGTCAAGTAACAAGGGAACATCAGGGATTGAGCTCACTTACGAGTTACGAGCTCGTGAGGGGAAGAGCAACTCGGCCACATTTTTTACATGCCATATGATACCAGGTTAAGTACAAGGCGGATTTCGATGTCATTTGGGTTACAAGGCGTTTGCGTCTATGCAATTAGTTGTTGATCGCAAAACATTTTTAAAGCGATACCGAGGCCAAATAATTGGTTTTTCGAATTTATGAATTACTGTACACCTGCAACAGGTAACCGATAATTTTTGAAAAATATCGAATCAACAGGCCAGTCCGAAAATGCGTAGAATTGTAGGTAGGTATATGAATGGAAGCACTCAATTGTAGTGGCACGACTCGAAGGACCCAAGGACCAGATGACAACCACCGTGGCCCAAACCACCACGTCCTGCCTGTCATAAGTCATATGTGGGTGGTGATTTACAAGTCAGTCAACTGAGGCACGACTTGAGTCCTGCCTACTACTGCTTGAGTTAAGGGAAAGGGATGTCCATAGGAATGTCATGTCACGACGAGGCTTATGAATTTGGGCTGGCTAAGCTTTGATGAGCACTCTGCTTTCATTTGTTTGAATTTGAAATCAAGTCAATTGCCCTGCCAGGCCTCAGAGGCTATTTACGGACATGGGAAGGTAGAGGTACTTTGCAATTACTTTATTTTCTGTATGCAATCTGCAATACGAAGAACGATGTCCCTGTCGCAATTGGAAATTGGAATTCGTGCATTTGTAATTTGTACAAGAGTATGTAATGAATTAGGTACATTTATCCAAGTCAGGCTTTGAAATACGACTCAGCATTGCACCATTTAGGTTGACTCTACTCAATTATATTTATTTAGTTGAGCTAATTAATTATGATTTACGCTCCGAGTAACTCAAACTCGTTGGTCGTGGAATAATGAGGCCTACAAACAATAATGTTCCTCTTGTCATGTATGCCTTATGACTGTCCAACATGCATGCCTCAAAGGTTATAGTCGTTATGTGGCTTCGGGCGGAATGTGAAATCAGAGTCACACGACAGCCGCAGTATTTTTTTCCCCTTTTACTTGACGTGAGGTTAATGAATTGTCGTTAAACGAAGAAATTAAGATCCGTCCTCAAGATAGTAATTTTGTAATGATGGAAGGAGTTCACAAAAGTCCGGCTCCTTTGAAAAAATTCTACTTCTCCAAAAAACCGAGAGTCCATCTGCGTATTTTGGCCCAAACCAGACCAGACTATTTTTTTTCTTTTGAAAGCAGCGTTTGGGCAGTTCTGAGTTCAAACCATTAAGAAGCCGAGAGGCATGTCCTACTCGAAGCTGAACATGAGCAATCGTCGTTGTAACCAGGGTCCGGGAAATAAACAAGACTCCTTTCTGGGCCTCGCTTCTTCTTCTCCCTTGAATTAGGAATTTCTTTGTCATTTCAATTTTCGAAGGAAACTTGAAGGGATTCACATACAGGACTCACGGCTCACCACCTGCATTTTTTTTGTTCACTTTTCAAATAGAAATTAAGAGCTGGGACCTTTAGTTTAGGAGGTACTTGAAACATACGTTTGAACAATTGGAGAGACTAATAAGAGAAAGCCAAAGAGTTCCCTTGATTTGATGATTGAGATAAAGAGAGACCCGGCCGAGTCATTGCGTGTCATCCTGTCATTTAACAACTAAAACTAAACCTGGCAGCATTTTTAGGGGTTCTACGCATACACAGGGCTCATATGTTTTATTCCCAGTTGAGCATTAAGATTAGCCAGGCAGCAGTTAGCAGTTAGTTATTGAGCGTTTGTTCGTGTTCGTTATCATTCAAGCCTCAGGTTATTAGGTTCGACCATTTGGGCCTTTATTTTTTTGCAAGTGCTGTTTAGCTAGATCTGAATTTAAATTGTGTCTAAATTCGTAGAATCGTTTTTCATATAAAATTCTTACGCAGCGGAGCACCTATGAATTTTTTAGGGCCCAAGGATTAAGCATAGATTTAATTATTGTGCCATTGAATGCCGAAATAATAAAAAATCTTGGAAGTAAGCGTCCAAGTCCAGACCCACCTCCTCTCTTGTCTTTTGCTCAACATTGAAAGTTTATGATGAAATTGAAAGGGCATACATAGAATTTGGATGTTAGTTTGGATTTATTTGTTGGCTAGAGGATGATTAGTCTCTTTTCTCCTCGTGTGCCTTTTGTGCTGAGGAGTTCAAGCCTGGGCTAATCAGGGAGTGGATCTGAGTACTTAAATACAGCATAGAGAGACTTCTTGTCAAACTTCTCACAAACTTTTTGAGGCTTTTGATTCTTTGAATTCATTCCAATTGAGTAGGTACCTTTTTGGTGGATAGAGCCTTGCATTCCAGAAGGGGGCGGAATTCAGCCCCGTGAGACTTCTGATAATAAAATAACTACACAACATATTAGCTCCTCTTGACGATGAAGAAATTAAGTCGCTTGATCATCTCGAGCCCTAGTATACTTTTTCTTAAGTCAAAAGCCAAAGCTATGCATGTAGTCAATCCTTTTTTGTTCATGAGCACACAGCGTCTTCTTCTTCTTCTCCGAGTGGATGTGTATCTCTTCACAATTCGGGCCAATTATGAACTACCAAATTCTTTTGAGTCAGAGCAAGCAGCAGCATAAGGAATAAAAAATGAAAGTTTTTGGTTGTTTTTGTTCTTAATGATGATGAATGCTTCCTTTAGGTTAGTTAGTGATTCGAGTTGAGTTTGGAGTTTGTAGCTTATCTACTACCTTTGCGTTTTTCGTGTAATGCTGGATCGCTACAGGCGGCTGCGGTCACTTGGGTAGGGCATCGCTGCGTAGCGCGTAACTGACGGTGAACCATCGCATCTGACGACGGAAGGCGTTTCACATTGAACATTAGGCGGCATTTTAAATTTTGTTTTGGAACAAGACAAAATCATTGATTTGTATCTTGCCTGCGTGTGTATATGGGAACTGAGGATTTACATGGACTCGGGACAGGAGAGAGAGAGAGAGACAGAGAATGCCTTTATTGTTGTTGTCTGTATGGAGTTGATTGTTGAGCTTACAAATCCTCGGCTTCCC
>VNWX01003084.1:0-10830 GCA_009869905.1 Ceratophysella communis | reverse complement strand
TCTCACACTTGAAATATGGGATTTTCAACAGCGTCATACTGTTATACTGTTACGAAATGGGATATATCCTAACACAAATAAAAAGGTAGCAGTTATTTTAAATTAAATTTTAAAATTTCAAGCACACAAAAACCAATAGGGTCATAAGTAAATCAATGTATTTGAGCTTCGAGAGAACGCTATTGCCTTCTACTCCTCAATAATTTACATTATTTGTTTAGATGCCGGACAGGTCGAATTGCAAAAGAACAACACAAATTGTCTATAGCAAATACTAAAATGTACATACCCACCACCGTATTCGTATCATTTGCGATAGGAAGCCACAAATTTTACCTACTCTCACGGAAGAATGTTTCTATTCGTTTTTGTATTTCTCTCCATAAATTTCCGATGCATTGAATTCCCATTTCCCAGGAAATTTCTCTTTTATTCTATTCAGAGTTTTCGGCATTTCTACAAATATAAAAGTTATTTTGCGTGAGATAAAAGTTTATGAGGTTGTTTTGTATTGCTACTCTTATTGTGACCAAAAGTACGAAATAAACTGAAAAATGCAGTACATGCAAGGTTATAAAAGTGCAAACACAAAGCCGGAGAAAGTACCATACAAACTCAAGTAGATAGTAATGGAATTTGAATGTACAAAGCATGCCCGTTTCCCTACAACCTGCAGCTACTGTGCGACTTGCTAGCCGGGTCGACCCCGCACATACACCCTGCAATGGCCATACATATGTTCCTGCGTTTAACAAAGGATTTCCATCCGAGTTCAAGGAAGACGTCTGCTGATCAGCTGGAAGATTAGAACTTTGCCCTGTACATGCTTTCACCAGCCTGAACTAGAACGTTAAGTGAAAAGCTATCTAGAAACTTGGAGTCTGCATCTCTTTTTCGTATAAATGGGCACTTGCTTTTCTCGTCTCATTTCCATAATGGGTTTATTTCACTCGATTAAAAACATTACGTGGGCTTGGAAATCGGTGTACTTCATTGAAAGTCTTTGTAAAAGAGAAAAGCAGGCCTATAATAGACAATAAAGTTGTGAACGACATTCACGTGTAACGATTTGGAAAGTTCGTTAGGGCGCAGTGTGCAGCAAACGGTTATCTATTTCGGGTCGTGATCTTGGCAGGTCACCGCATAAGATTTTTATGACGGCTATCACGTATTTCGGTAAAATCCGATCTCAAGCGAAAGTATTCTTCCGCGAATTTCTGGCTTTCTCCAGAAATATTTTATTCCGTCCAAGGCGATGAAGTCGCGTGTTAATTCGCTGCAATGAGCTGATGAGACAATCTTGGTCTAGAATGTAATCATATTTTCTCCTAGCCCTGAACTCTGAGCACAGAAGGCAGACTGTCGACAGTAGTTAGAGCTAACTTCATCAACTTTCACCACGTAGCCTGAGAAAATGCAGCGAGACAAGAGACGAGACACGAGCGCGAAAGAAAGTGAAGAAAGTCTCAGAGTCAAGTCAGTCCGAGGTGGTAGGTCGTGCACGTGAAGAGTTAGAAGAAGAAAGTGATTTATATTTATTGTCATCTAAGCAAGGGACAAAGTCTCTTCATTCGCTTGCTGTGCTGTAGTAATTCCGTAGTAATCTTCAATCCAGAACATGTACGATGGGCACGGGCAAAGAGGATGTGGCGAGAATTACAAAGCAATAAGATCTGGGTGACAGGATTATTCTGGCTCTTTCATTTGCTCCATGAAATCATGAACTCTCAGGGTTACCATGATGTAAAAGCTTGGTTTTCGAAATCTGAAAAAATTCGCAATCGAATAGAATTTTTGGTCAACGTTTCGCTTTTTAATGGCGTTTTTAATCAAAATTTAGCGATGTATTCATAGGAAATTCGCATCGATTTTTCACAAATCCCATGTTTGTAACACCATCTTTAGCGCAGTCAACCCTGAAAACCCCACTTACATAATAAGCCGTTCTAAATTTAGTATTTGTCCTGCTAACTCAAGTCTGGTCTGAATTGAGAGCCTCAAATTCGACAATTGGATTTCTATTTAATGTGCAGGAGAGAATTGAGCGGAAATTGGGGCCTACTCAGGTTTGACTGCAAGGAAAGCATCTGATGCCTAATCTCTAATCTGAATCTGAAAACGGAAATTACTCTTAGCCTCAATCCTTACTAATGCACACATCGCACATAAGTGGCTTCAACATTCAACGTCTGCTTTCTGCTTCCTATTATGCTGTAGTTCAAAGGTCGTAATTCATAAGTTATTCAGAATTTGGTTTTCAACACGACCTGCGGCTGGTAGCTAGCACAGTCTAAATTTTTACAGTATTAGAGCCCAATAGTGGATTCAAACTACAGTACGAAAAACATAGTAATTTCTTTATTTAATATTTGTTGCTTTCAGGAAAATTGATGTCGAGTCGTCAGCCAAAAGTCTATCGATCCAATTCCTGTTGGCTATATTAATAAATCCGCTTCAATCAATTTCTAACGCCACGCCGCACCTGGATTAGATCGTAGGTCGTTCTTGGCAGCACCATTTCCGTGTTTTGTTGAAAAATAGCAGACAAAACCAGGTATGTCCAAGCAAATATTAATTTTTAAATAAATAAGAATTTGTCGATGCCGCTTAAAAATTAAAATCTTAAAATTTTACCGTTAACAAGCCAGTAATTTTCAGCTACTACATGATGTGCCAATACGCATTTAAACCTTGTAATAATGCATTTTCGGTGTTTGAGCGAAACTAAGGCCTAGAGCATGAGTCAGTTTATATTCAAATCATACTTACTCGTGCGTCCGACCAGAAGGTTGTACCCTTGGTAAACCAAAATCCTCAGATATTTTATAACAATATTGTACAAAGTATTCCGCTCGAGTAAATACTTTATTAGACCAGCAACTCAAATATTAAATCGCCCAAAAGCAGAGCACATTGTGCTCATATGCAAATGCATGTAAAATAAATCATAAAAACCATTTCAGAAAATGCCCTAGGTAGGATTAGCCCTACAAGCCTTGTCGAAATGTCTTTAAAAGCCTACTGACACGAACAAGCAAGGCTTTTTATCTTTCATGAGTTCATAATATGAATATTTTTTGCTTTCCTGTGCATAAAAACTTGTAATTTTCCAACCAAGTGAATAGCAGAGTAATTTTTCTTTAAAATGTCTTCCACTTCACGGCATCTTTGTGCCTGAAAAAGTTTCCGGTCGTGCCGCTGAATAGAACCACAGCTCATTTTCTTTCAGAAGAAAAAATGATAAGACGAAAAACACTCATTAGGACTTACTTCTGAGACGATGTCAAGGGTGACGGGTGACGCCGAAACGTGCAAATAACATGTTCGGCTTCATTTGGTACTTTCATATGCCTTCATCTACTTTGTACGGCGTTGCACAATAGACAAAGAAATCAAAGCTAGTTACTCCACGTGCACGTGCGTAATAAATATTACGCATGGAAAATCAAAGGGAGAGTAATTTATATTTAATTTTCATGCAAAATTGCACGTGTTTTTCATAACCTTTTCAAGGCAGACTCAAATTTATCAAATCTAATCTGCAGCAGATACTTTAGAAGTGCCTACTTCAAAAGTTCTAGCTGGACACTGGACATGTCTAGCTCGAGTGTCAGCCCGTGTACAAGTATAGTTACGAAAGGGCACCTGCGATAGAGCCCTGTCCCTGTCCGTTCAATAATGTCGAGAATTGTGTGGGATGTGAACGTGACTCTCAAAAAAATTCATTTCACCCACACACACGAACTTCACCCAGATACTTGAATTTTAAAGGTCTAGCTCCTTTAATTGGGAAAACTTTGAGTCTCCATTCCAAGTACTGCTCCAAACCACTCGTGAACTTTTACTGGAGAAAGTTTGAGTGAAAGTGCACTGGCATTTCCAAATTGCTGAAGGTACTTAGTCTCGTACTCAGATAGGACTGCAGGCCAGTACTTTTCAATTGGGATGGCTGCTTTATTTCTGGACAACTTCGCTGCACATCAGGGGCGATGGTCATATGTACCATGTACCACTAGATGAATAATTAAAGTTTAAAGGCACAAGCTCTAAATAATAACAAATTTTCGCTGATCCTACACTCAATATTTTCTTGCACTGACGCCGACATAAACGCATATTTGCTAAGTAATGCAATTATCACGGCCCACATCAAGCAGATTCCATTTCATTAGTTCCAATACTCATTTTTACGAGGTTCAGGTAGTAGTTATTATCATCTGGAAAAAGTTTGGCTGACAAGAAGGGAAGAAGACGTGCTCTTGTGTGAAAGGAAATTGGGAAAATTGAAAAACTCATTTGCTTTCTTCGTCATATCTACATGCTCAAGGTGAAGTATTGTTATATCAGAGGTAGGCAGTTTGAGGAGAGGATATTAAAAAAATTGCTAATGGCAGCTTGAACCAGCGCACAGACCTTAAAATTCACATATACAGATAAATTTCGTCACCAAATCGGGCGTGAAGACACATAGACAAATGTCAACCGCATAAGTCCCTTCTGGTATTCACGAATTCCTTATGAATGAACTACCCCAGCCCAGGCCAACCCAATGGCCATGGTCTTTTAACCCTAATGAGGTTTGTGCTCTTTTATTACACTTCTTCAGAACTCTGCATTGAATAGTGTGGGCAGGTTTGCTTCAGCTAGCCCTGACTTATGAGCTCTCCTGGCATGGAAGTTACCATGGAGTTATCCATCGAGCATTAAGTAATCACGAGCCTATTTTGGCTCCGTCTTGGTGAAAGGCCTCCGCGTGAGGCTTGTGTTTTCCCCATCTCAAGGAAAACTAGAGCTACACACGCCCAAGACATTCCATTTCTAAAGAAGCTTTATGCTTCCGTCCAAACAGCTGAATTAGATTAAACTTGATTAGAATGAATGGAAATTGGAAGATCTTAAGCAAGGACTTTCTCTTTTGTGCTTTTCTCAGGGTACTCACCGTTTCAACATGATCTTATCAGCGTTCTGTATCAGCATTTACATTCATGGGATTTTCGTGCTTCGCAGTAAATTTCGTCTTGAATCGTAATAACGCTGGATAGATGCTGTATAATGAAGTCGTCAAAGTAATGAAATATTTAGGAATGGAGCATCTCCCTGTTCTGTTTCAACAATTTTAGAGTTCAGAATTTTCTACTGGCTACTATTTATAATTTTGCTTTAGTTCAGTTCGCTTTTTCAATTATATACTGGCCTATTTACAGCATAAATTTGGTAAATTCATAGTTTTTACATTGCTTCCACCAAGCTTAAGCTGGCTTAAAATGATCTAATTGACCGGAAATGGATCTATTTTGTCAAATTTCAAGTAAGAATCAGAAGCTTTCATTGAAACTAGTCGCTTTTTGATGAAAATAGGTTCTAAAACAGAGCAAAAGATTCAAATCAAAACTGTAAATATTATTCACTTTTAATTAATATCGTTTGGCGTGTCTCCACTGCCAAGGAGCTTCACTTAGCTAAATTTGACGGGCGGGCAGTGCATTATATAACGTTTAAAAATGGTAGACTATTTAGTTCAAATTGCATCCACTCTGTCTTTGTCTCTGTCCAAGGTTGAACTTGCAAATGTCTACGTCAACTCAATTCCGAGGTACTAATCTTATGTATGATAAATCATCTCGAATTTCATAATGACCAGATCATTTCAGCTTCCAGACGAAGCTTAAGGCTTACGGATCCCTACTTCCCTACAAAATCAATTCCGCTTTCTATTACCAACTCGGACTCACAATGTACGGAATATCTATGGAATAAATTACTTGGCAATTCTAAGCTCTCGCACATAAATCAAGCGAAGATATGTGGATGTGATACCGAGAGTGTCATGAGCATTACCCACATAGATAATTGAGTCTATATTTTTCCGCAGACCTAATGTAGCGTGTGTTCGACTCTAACCTCTTTCCGATATGAAAACAGTGAATTAGCATAGAAAAACAAGCCAGGCTTTCAGCAGCAGAGTGCTTTTCGTCTGAGGTATGATTTTTAAAGGCTTGCTCGGAGAAAGTACTGCGTACGGGGTCGTGCATAAAAATTGGGGTTTTATTGACATTCAGCTTAGTCTATTGCCGTCGGGTATTTTGAAAGTATAATGAACCCTTCTCGCAACCTCCTCCTCCTCCTTTCTACTGAGATAACTTTGTCAATGTGACACAGGCAACTGACAAGGAGCCTGAGCTTAAGTGTCCCATCCAATCGGATGTCGGATACATCAAGAAAACCTCCAAAAAAGTCCTCAAGTACTAAAACTCAGACCGTTTTCAGAGAAAGGAGCAAGGTTGAAAGCTTATACTACGCCAGACCATAACACACACCTACTACCGCTGGAATGGAGATTACTTTTGTATGTAGAACTAGGGCTGAAAAATGCATAAAATAAGCCGCAGTATGGGCGGAGGTGTGTGTGGTGCGAGGATTTCGTAATAACCACTGCTTTCTCCGACAGTGAAAGCCAACGGGATTTTAGAATATTCAAGTAAATATTTCACTTATACAGGAATACGGGGAAATTCCCTAATGCCAGCTGCTCTGTCTCATAACTTTCCGGACTTTCATTCAGTTATACAGATTTATTCAACAAAGCCTAATGCCATGGGACAAAGAAACTGAAGAAATAATGACTAGTTTTGTCCGCCTGTGTTTCCTTTTGGGTGTTTTCTACGTGTCATTGCTCCGGTGCGGTTAGGTACCAGAAATCATTTAAGATTAGCGTTGGTTTGCGGCAGGTATGCATGCGAGGATTTCTACTGTACACGAGCCTGTATTTGACTCCGGAAAACACTATTGGCAGGACATGAAAGCTCGCTAATATTTATGTAATTGGAATTTGAAATAAAAAAAAGGTTGCGTGCGGAGTGTTTTGAATTGAGCAATTTTTGTCAATACAGAGCTCCGGGGTTCCAAAAACAAGCTTCAATTAATTTCCATGCTCTCGGGTATGCCTTGAATCTTCCGTATAGAAAACAGTAGGTAACAACAGTGAAATTGCGTTGGTGCATTTTAGACAGTGATGGACTGCTCGTAATGGCTACGCGATTTTGAATACACTTGCATCGTAGTATCATCAGCCGAACGGAGTTTGTTTTGGAATAATTAAAATTTGTCGCGATCCACGGAAATGCAGTACAAATTACGTACTAAAATTTAACATGTAGCCAAAGCATACATTACTCACTCAAGCGAGCTTCCTATCAGAATTCGTGTCAAGGAATTCCACACGGAATTACAGCTAATTACTGTACAAATATGGAATAGCACTTAAGTTGTACTTTTCCCGGAATTAAAGTCGTGTGACATTGGCGGATTCTGCTGGGGTTCGCTACGTAAGTTTCAATGAACTTTATGGTGAAGCCTAATGCTATATTTGCAACGCGTAGAAAGCCGGTATTATAGCGGTTTATCACAAAATATTTTCATTTCTAGTGTTTTGTGATAAAATGTGGTTTTTGAGTTATGTTCAGTCTGTGTTTCCTGGTTTGATTAAAGTTGAGATAGGCTAGGGCTCGAGTCAACATTTCAAAAGAAATATATTTGCATTTATCGCAGCTATGGGGACTAAGATTAGGAGCATAGGCGTTAGCATTAGCATAGCAATTTCATTGGAATTGGGGGAACCTTGTTACAAAGTATGACGCATATCCGGTTCAAACTTAGGGCATATCCACACAACTATTAAAGCTTTTATTAGCATGCATTGAACGGAAATTTATGTGCTAAATTCTGACTGGGTAAAAACCCGCCTACTGATTACAGGCTTTTTGCGATAATTTACGTAGAACAATTTTTTTTGCAAATGAAGTAAAAGTTTGTTCCTTATAGCGGAATAATAGCTTAATCCGATACACGCACACCGCATGCATATATCTGTTGATTGAGCTTGAGGTCTTAAATTTGTCCCTATAAAGGAGAAGCTTTTTCGCTAATTTTCCATCAGACATCGACCAGTTCCTTGTTGTAAAGCTTTTAGTAAAGCACTCTGAAGTATTCACGTAATGGGCGTTGATGGTGAAATCGAACGAAACAGCATTTTTCCCATACGAAGTGACAACCGTCCAACGGACTACGAGTACGCTTTTCTGAGTAAACGTGTGTACGGACCAGGTGGACAAATTCAACTTTTACCAGACTTCTCCTCGTCGACCACTTTAGGGAAATGGCGCGTGCTGAGTACTAAACGTAAACGAGCCTTCAGCGGCTATTTTGGAGCAATTTACATCTGTGAGGAGACGAAGGAAATGGTCCTTGCCCATCGGGGTACAAATTTACAAATAGTTTCAGAGACGTCTTTGAGGACATTCGTGGAATTTTGTTCCAGCAGTACTCCACACCACAAAAAGAAGCAGCCTTTGCCTACGTGGCTGAGGCTGTCAACCTAGTGAGAACAGATAACAGGTTTAAGGACTTTCACCTGTCATTTACTGGGCATTCCCTTGGGGCCTTCTTGGCCGAGCTTTCTGTCTACCATGCTCACACCGTTCTCGGATTCACGGATGTCAATGCTGTCACATTCGAGAGCCCTGGGTCAAAGGCAACAATATTGGCTTTGGAAGAAGCCAGAGGCTCCGCTTTGGTCGATTTTCCGTACTTGGACATAGTGTCTTACGTCTGCTACCCAAACCTAATTAACGCCTGTAATGAACATATCGGAACAGTCTATTCCATCAACGTGAATCTGGGTGAGTTAGGATCATTGCCTATTTTTCACCTGCTAAGATGTCATTCCATCGACGGAATAGTGGAATGGTTTCGGAAAGCCGTCATCGACAAGAATCCTGCTTGCAAACGCCACTACATGTCTGACTGGCCAGTGGGATACTGGGAAAGCAGAGTATACTTTAAGTACGCAGAATTCGATAACGGCCAATATTCAATTAAACGGCCTTTACGACCAACTCTATCAAGGGCACGCGAGTCTCTCGAAGCAGAAGATGTTGCTGAATGCATCATGGTCCTCAAAAAGAGAAAGTTTGATTTAATATTCAACGGAAATTTTAAAATTTTGGACAACTTGGGATCAAGCAATGTTCTTCCTCTGCATCATTTTCGCCCTGACATGCAGTTATTCCTCAGGCATTTTCATAATGGAATTCAAGCACTGCAGAGCCAAACAAATAACGCGAAATGTCAATTAGAAAAACTGTTACTAGGAAAAATGGAGAAAGTTGGAAGTGCCTGAGGACTTAATCAAACATCTACTACATCTCAATATTCGCAGAAATAATGCTGATTTAGACGTTGCCTCGATTGATGTGGACGGAGTCTCAGTTTCATGTTTCCGGAGTCAGCTGTCGAGCTGGTTGGAGCGGAAGCAGATCAGTCTTCAAGATTTCTTTGACGTTGATATAAGCTCAGCAGACATCAGTTTACCTGCTTTTTAAATTTCCTATAAAAAATGTGACCCATTGTTTTTTCGTTTGTATTTTTCGAAAAAATAAATAAAATTTTCTACCAACATTTGCAATCGGTGTTTTAAACATATTATTTCACAAATGATTTTTAGATCTGTTATTTGCGAGTCTAGTCCGTTTTCAAATGCCATTTGCCTGCAGGTCCTAGAGCCCACTCTAGGCTTCTCTAATTCGTAATTTTCTGCTATGCACTCGCACTTCAATTACACATTTGACAAAGTGAAAGTTCTGTGCTTTCTAATGAAAAGTATAATGAGCCAACTCATAATCACCAAAATTAAATTCTGCAGTTACAAAGAAGTAAAAAAGCTTAAATTGCAAGGCCTATGAACTTTGTAGTTCCTAAGGGCTATTATAATATTCTTAGAATACACATTCGACCTAAGCCTAATTATAGTGCACCATCAGTTTATTTGTAGGGTTAAAGCTCTCGAAGAAAGTTCAATTACTTAAGCGGCAGTTTTTCCCTGAACAATCGGACTGAACTTAATGCCTGTCATAAGGACTAAGGTTTTACTATTTGGAAAGGCTGACTGTCATCCATGTAAACCAATTTTCCTGGCAGTTACCCTTGGTGATGGGTGACGGCCTCATCATAGTCATAACCGAGACACGAGTCATTCAACATTCTAAAGAAAAAACTGGCTTGAAGAGGCTATTCCGGATCCGAATTCAATCAGCGCTTCTCATTCACGTCATATTGTCAACAGTCCGTTTCTATGAAGAGTCCATCAACGTCTTGGAGCAGATATAATGGCCTATAAATAGAGTGAAGTAAGGGCGATGGGTCTTCCAATATTAATAAAAGATTATGTTGTTGTTCAGCTTTTCGATTCTTTGGGTTTACGCTCGTGTCGTCTTGAACGGTTTCAATTGCTTAAATATGTTTCAAATTTGCACTCAAAGCTTTTTGCGCTTGAGCTTTAAGCTTGAATTTACGCATTAATTTGCAGATGCACTGCCATAGGCATCAAATTTCAAAACTAAAATAATTTTAACGGCAAAATAGATTTAACGAAACTGTCGCGCATCCATTGCTTTTCGAAACAGGAGACCTTACAACAACTCGTAATGAAGAGCGTATTGCTATCTCTCGACTTGACGTTGAGCAGAGGACAATGCAATGTGTTGTGCATGCTTGCCGATGATGAGATGAGCGTCTTTTGCGAAAAAAGTGATTCTGACGTTGATGCGCTTTCGTATAACACATAAATACAGAACATCTACCCCCAAAGTGTTGTCATTGTGTCACTTCAAGTCAGACGTCGAGCACTATAGTCGCAGGGGGTACGTATAGCAAATGCTTGCGGTTGCTTTTCCTGTCAATGTCTCCGTCCTTAGAACTTGAAATTCTGATTTGATTTCATAGAAACTAGGCTTGCTATACCGCCCGAGTCATTCTCATAAAATGTTTGCAAGC
>VNWX01003083.1:0-10831 GCA_009869905.1 Ceratophysella communis | reverse complement strand
GACGAAGCATATCTTGAAAAATATGGAAAGTATGCCGGCATTCCGTATAAGGACCGCGAACCGTTCTTGTTCAATTTCACTCCGGTTCCAGAAGATCAGAAGGCGGAAATCTTCAAGAAGATTCTTCACGAGGAACATTTGTGGACCGCGGAAGAGATCATTCCTAAGGACTTTGATGGGAACGTCGTCGAAGATATCAAGAAAGAGGTTCCGGTTATGGGTCCCGACGCCGAGCTTATTGTTACCTACAGGATGAAAAAACTCAGGGTTCCGAAAGTGTTCAACAAGAATTTCAAATGCAATACGGCCGACTCCATGGGCGATGAAACAATAAAGAACGACGATAACGATAAGGTCAAAGTGGAAGGGGAAGTTCAGAAGATCGCTGGTGAGGTCAAGAAGAGTGGCACTGAGGTCCAGAATAAGGGGGACGGAAAGATCGAGTTCAAGAAAACGGATGATCAGGTCAAGTACGACGGCACGATGAGCGTCGATAACGCCAGACCTAATGTCTCAGTGAAGATAAACGATGATAAAGTTAAGGCTACTGCAGCCACCAAGGTCAAGACTACTGCAGCAATCACAAAGAACGACGAAAAGGTCAACCCTAACCACGTGGTCAAGATAAACGAATCCAAACTAAAGGCTAATGACGCTCTCAAGAAGAACGACGAAAAGGTCAATACCATTAGTGAGGTCAAGAAAAACGACGTCGCTCTCAAGACCACTGACGTGGTCAAGACGAATGAGTTTAAGGTCAAACCGGGCGAAAATAAGCAGATTGACGATAAAGGAGACGCCAAGGATAGTCTTCCGACGGAAAACGGCGAGGTCAAAGCCGGTGTCAACATGGAAGACGAAGATTCCGAGAACGACGTCGAAACTTATGAACTCATAGACGAACGCTATCAAAAGAAGCTGCTTGAGTTTCTCGCAAGCTTCGATTTGAAGAAGTTAACAAAGAAGCAAGCGGAACGAAAAGTGAAGAAATGGGCTGATGGCTTACTGGGAATCAGAGAAGAAAAACGGGCCGACGACCTAGGAAGATTTGAGTCCATCTACACTGTTCTCAGTAGCTTCGATTTGAAGAAATTAACGAAGAAGCAAGCGGAACGAAAAGTGAAGAAATGGGCTGATGGCTTACTGGGAATCAGAGAAGAAAAACGGGCCGACGACCTAGGAAGATTTGAGTCCATCTACACTGCAGAAATTTATCAGGAAGCCTACAACTATGGCCCAATGTTTAAAGAATTCTATGCTAAAGGCTATCGGATTATGAAGAAATGGACGAAAAGTACGTAATCTTAACATTAAATCTAAAGGTCAGAGGTCAAACGAGACCTTTTAATTAATTTTCACTTTTCTTAAAATATTACAGTATACGAAAAAGACGAAGAAAAATGTGGTTTCTGCAATGTTTATCAACGAGGTAGCTGTGAAATTCGTCGCGGAGGTCCAGGCATGCCAAGTATATATGCCGAAGAGTCACAGGACGTCAGCGACTCACTGTTTGTGGAATTTGCCAAATATTATCTTAAGCCCAAATCTTGGAAGAAAGTTCCAACATTAGAAAATGAGCCAGAAGGATTCAAGACTAAGTGTCATTACATTGACGAATGGCCTTGGTTTGAGCGAGAATATATGAATATATGTCGGTTCTGTGGAAACATCACTGGGACCACTAAAATGTATCCTACTGAACCCATTAACTTGAAAGTAATTCCTATGCAGACTGACTACTGATTCATGTCATTTATTGGCTAAATATTTGAATAAATATATAATACGCTAAATAACGACGTTATGGCTATAGTTTGATTTTAATGTGCAGCTTACGGCAAAATGTATAATTATTTTTAAGCTAAATTTCAAGTGGTTGTAGAAGTGGTTGGGGCGGTAGAATTTCCAATTGAGCTCGGCGTTGTGCTAGGATTACCGGTTAGAATTTCCGGGTCTAGCAGTAGAAGACGTGCTGATATTAATTTCGAATTTGTACACGAGACAGGCCCAGTAATAGCCGGCGGGTTTTGGTTTAATCCAAAACCAGAATCCTGCAGATCCGGAATCCCGTTGACAGGTACAATAATATCCGGGCTTTAGGTTCTCGTATTTAAATAGCTGGCATTTCTCCGTTGGAATTCCTGTAAAATTAGAAAAATGCTTTAAAATGTAAATGCATACGTAATGGTTTTTATTATTTAAAAATTCTTACGTTCATATCCAACTTGGAAGTCCACATGGGAGGAGACCATTGTAGCCGCTACCAGTACCGTTAACGCAATGAGCAGCAAATTTTTTGCCATTTTGAAGTTTATTTGAAAATCCTGAGCTTCGATGCTTAGACGTCGTCTTCGTTGTGTTAAAACTTACTTTTATTTATTGAATGTAAATTTTCGGTTTTTTCAGGTCGTATTTATATAAAACTGTTACGCATTTGCCATTTAGCAATTAAAGGTCTGTATAATGTCTTCTGTTACTCTTGACATTGAAATAGTGTCCAGAATATCTTAAATCGTAGCATGTGAGCATTAAATTATGCGGAAGCACAGTTGCAGTAAATATTTTTATGGATTTCGTACGCCACGAGTTTTTTCATAGAATTAGAAAATAGTTCTAGAATTTAGGAAATCATCTATTACTGGCTTGATCATCAATTAATATGCATATAGACGTTGGGTAACAAGAACAGTGGGATAGAGTTTTCGGTGGATGAAATTCTAAGACAATTGGCGGAGAAAGCAGTCAAGGAGCCGGGATTTCGGAGGATCTTGGGATTTATCCATATTTTCGATAAATAGGATATTATATGATTTTATTTTCGGGGTTGCAATTTTATAGTGAATTTAATGTTTCTTAAATACTGAAGTTCAAGAGTCCTACACGTCCATAGATGTATTCCAGCAGCAGGCGTTGGCTTGTCAATAGACGAATGAGATAATTCCTCAGTATTCACAATAGTACATGATTCCACATAATTTTCAAGCGGGACATTGACGATTGACGTCTTTCGTCATTTTTGTTATCCAGAATCTAATCAATTTATCAGGAATTCGGCGTTTGCCATTTTAAATGACATTTTATGTAATTCAGTGACGAGATTTTAATGATGTTTTGGTAGTAACTTACGCAGAACCAGCCGGCATCGAAGGGGGGCCTAAAACATTTGAAGCGTTCCAGCAAGGGTGAACATGTCAAAATGAACATATTACCACGGGTCAATCATGCTAAAGTACTACCAATACCAACACAACAGTGACAAACTTTCACTCAAAATTAGCAAAACTTTCTCCCATAAATTTTTGGAAACCCGCAATGTTCACCTGCCGCCTGCCTTACACTAAAAATTTACATACTAAAATGACATGACACATGCAAACGCACCTAACTGGGAACAAAAAATGCCATGGAAATGCCAGGCCACAGTTAGACTCTGATATGTTCGAGAATGAGAGCTTTCTCTTCAGGTGAAAGCCTCATTTCCACACATGAAGCACCCTATCTGTTCCCATGCACTTTCACTCCATAGAGTCCTCCAGCACCGAGAAACCATGGATTTTGATAATAATTAATTCAGACAGGTGATCTTCCGTCTGGCATTTTCGCTCGCACAATCTTACCAACTCTGTTGATCTGGTGTTCCTACAATGGAATTTTAATGCATTTTCCATGACTCTTTGCATAATTGATTAGATTTCCGACACTGAATTGAGACAAATGCCTATTTTCTCAGGTATTCCGTAGTTCTCTCTAGTAAAACTCGAACGTTGAACCCAATTAATAATTTATTGAAGCTTAATATAGTACAATTGAATAAAATAATTCAGTTTGCTGGACTCGGTGCTTAAATATTTCAAACGATTTGGAACCATGAAATTTTGCCTTATTTACCAAAGCCAAGATGAAATTTCAGAGAATTGAGCACATTGTACTAACGTCTGCCAAACAAATGTAAATAGTCTGCCAAATCTTACGAGTTTGATGATGAATGCAATTAACTATTATTCTTAATCTACCTAGACCTACTCAAAGGAACACGTGCTTGATTGGGAGTGCCAAACGATGACCTGCAATCTAATCTTCTTACAAGATCTATTAGGTCTATGAGTTCTGCGATGAGGGCTGCCACTGCCAAGATGCAATGCCTGCCCAAGCACAAGAGATAAAATATACTAGCACAATGAAAACAATAGCACACAACCGTATTAATTGAAGCATTATTAATTTTAAATTTAACAGCGATTCGCTCTACATAAATATCCAGAATCCGACGAAAGTTTGGGTTAGCTTTACAATAGAACGACTTCGCATCTCCAACAGATCACACAATACAAATGATTATATAATGAAATCTTTCATTCTTTATTAATTTTTTTGGCAAACAATTTCATATTCAATTCCTTAATTACGCTTGCTTTTACTTAAATAAGCAGGAGCAAATATTTTTAGAGCCATATCTCTCAGCAGTGTTAATTATTACTTTTAAATGTTCTGGTCACTCACTTATACTGATGAGAAAGGCCATATTAATCTTGGATCTTACAACACAGGTTTTCTTTTACTAAATGACAATGATAAGCTAATAGGTAGTGGCTTGGCTAATTATAGAATTCTAAATTAAGATTGAAATTTTGACTTGAATTTTTCTTCTCAACTAAATAACTGTGGTGCTCAAAAGTTCTGCTGGCCACACATCTCAAAATATACAATTAGGAGTTGAAGGAAGAACGCTGTAGTAATCTTATAGTTGTTTTTTTATACTCTATAAACATATTCTTTTATTCGCCAATGAGCATTTGCAAATCGCGCAGTTTGAAAGTTTGAATAATAGCCATGAAAATCACGGGGATACTTTTTTGTTTTCACTTGTGTAAAGTAAAAGTAGAAATTGAGAGAAAAAAAGCTATTTGGGAAACACAAAAAAATTTGTTTGGTTTCAATAATTATATTTTTTAACGCTAGGAATT
Organism: Ceratophysella communis; assembly: GCA_009869905.1. Classification (NCBI taxonomy): domain Eukaryota; kingdom Metazoa; phylum Arthropoda; class Collembola; order Poduromorpha; family Hypogastruridae; genus Ceratophysella; species Ceratophysella communis. Next base: position 5,867 of record VNWX01003083.1, on the reverse strand, counting down.
TCCGTGAAAATACATATTATAATTCGAATACAAGACGGAACCAATTTGAGAGACAGAGAACAAATAAAGCCCACAACAGAACGTTTTTTTGGGTATGTGTGTGTATCCTTTTTAGTAATCAATATGTAATAATTGTAGTTAATAATTATTCAATAGTCTCTTCACCCCCCACACACACAGCTTTTCCTTGTTGCTTAATATCCGCAGGTCACCAGATAATCCCCTAGTTTCTCAACAACTTGGGCCGCTTGTGCAGGTTGAATAGGATGTTCATACAATGCAATCACGATAGCTAGAAAAAATACAGAAATAAATCATTAAATATGTTAGTTTCGTGGTAGAAACTTTAAAATTAAAGCTAGCGGTTTGATTTTTACCTTGCTTGGTTTTCACACAGTGCAGACCAACATTTGATCCCTTCTTGGCGCGTATAACTGTGTCTGATCCCGAGAGATAGACATATTTTTCACCGGCCAAATATAATCCGTTCTGTGTAAGAAGACTTGTGTTAGCCAAACCGTCCACCAATTTCGTCACTTCTTCCTTTTCCACCTGAAATCAGACAAATATAAAATCAATTAGTTGTGGGCAACAAAACACCATTTACGAACAAAATATATTTCATATTTCTGTATCAGATTCAAGGTGCACTGTCCAGTAATTCGTCACACATCATGTCAAACAGCTAAAGGGAAACGACATATTTACACTGTGCAAATTCCACGGTATTGTCATTGTCAGTCAAGTACAAATACAAATACCTCCTCATTCTATGAACTTTTCATTGTTTTCCTTTCCGCCCATATTTACCCGAGATAAGTGCATTCTATTGCATTGTATTGTAATTTGTAATGCCAACGACGTGAACTATTAATTCTCTTGTATGCAGTCAAACGAAGTAATGACCGCGGTAACCCATAGCTAAAGCCAAAACTGAATCCCAAACCTAGCAAATTAACAGAATTGTTGAAAATGTATAATGGCACAGCATCACGCTGCATTGAAGCTACATTGTACTGTCTAGATTTGGCTGATTGTTGATGCGCTGCACTTGAAATGAAATGAAACCCAGCTGGTTTTACTTTTTACCACCCAGACCAGAACCTTCATCTCGTTCAAGCTGAAGATGAGCAATAAATGCCAAAACTGTACAAATAACTAATGCCAGCAGGAATGGAATTTTAGCATGAGTGCATCGACCAAACTGTTTCTCGGTCATCTCTCGTCTGGGTGCAAGCCCATTTACGAGAGTCGTGCTCAGGGGCATGACATGGCGATTGGCCATTTCTTGCTTATCGCTTATCGTCCTTCATAAAATCTCAGTCAAAGATGAGCCAGCTGATGAGTCAAGTAAAAGAGAAAGTCTAGGCTCAAAACAAGCTCTTTATATTTAAAGTTAATTACAACTAATTAACAATGGCTAATGCTTCTACCGTTCTACCTTATACTTTAATGCTCAACTTGTTAGCTATCAAGTTATAAAAATGCTGATTACTGATCAAAGGAATAAATACTTTTGCTAGTTACTTACAATTAACAAGTTGAGCTCGTTGAGCTACAAGCTAGAATCATCGTAATAATCATGCTATTGTCAAGTAAGCAAGTTTATGACCTAATTGTAAAGTAATTGCCTTCGGCATGCACTGATTGGTGAATTATCAAAGAATGCATACTGATGTACTAGTACTATCGAGCTAAAGCTCTGCTAAATTCCGTTTCATTTCGTGGCAGTTTAAATTTTGTGGATAGACGATACACGATACCCAACGATTATTCCCAAGTCAAACGATAACTTACACAACACGATGATCCTCAAACTAGACTACTACCTGACTGAATTGTGCAATTTGCCCTAAATGATTCCTTAACGAATGAGGAGTATCAGCTTCAAAATCCTCCACTACGCGTCGTATTCCGATTTATATATTAGCATTTAGCCAAGAAAACTGTCATCTCATTGCCCACGCATTTGAGCTGGTGACTTCTTACTGACCCAGTTGCATTTTTATCATCGTCCTGTCCTGTCTTAGACACAGATACACCTTCCACATCCACACCAAGCTAAGAGTAGGCTAGCGTTTTAGTTTTTAGCACAGATCCAAGGAACTCTGAATCCCTAGCCTGCCTGCCCAATGGGGCAGAGCAGAAAGCTTCAAGTATTGAAAGAACTCCGAACCGGAAATCAAACCTACAGCCACAGCAGTTCAGCTACCAAACCAATACGATATGGATATACGATGGCCGAATGCCGGGTTAGCCGCTATACCATAGCCATATAGCACATAATGTAACCTATAAAAAGCCAAGCACATGCCAAGAAAAGAAAATTCCAGCTAGCCACTACCGCATACCGTTTTCCGGGTAAATGATTCTGCTCAGGGTTAGTGATAGGCTCGTTTCTCATATCCTTCGAACTTATCGTGTAAGGCTTATTTAGAACAGCTTTTGCTAGATTCTTTGTCATGATAGTTCAATAATTTAAATTAATAGATGGACCTTGTACCTACTTAAAAACTTAAAATAGTTTTGCCTGGCACGATTATGTTTACTTGTACTGGAGAACTGAAGAAACAGAAAAGCTCACTTGAGCTATCACGTTACACATTTTAAATTTATCTCTAAAATCAACATGTAATGCTAATGCTTCTCGTACAAGTTATCACAATGTTTGCTTTAGCTTAGCGCTTAGCAGCCTTTTTAAGAAGCTTTACTTCAAGCTGTGCTCCTTCGGACTATTTAAGTAAAATGAAAGCGTTCCATAATAGTCCAAAGAAAATCAATTACATTTTGTTTGGTTGCATTTCCTAATCCAGTGACATTAGGGAAAATACACGATCCAGCTGCCGACAAGTCGAAAATCTCGTGCTGAAGTTTTACGAGAAAATCTATTTATACATGCCTACATCGAAGCAGAGCCTCAGGACTTGAATCGAGAGCTACAACTCAACATAACATCAAGTTATTAGAGGGGCCAAGTAGAACAGAGAGCGGAAGTAGAAATTAGTGATAAACATAACAAAATCGGGAGCGATAGGTAAAGCCTTGTGTCATCATAAGAAATAAGCTCGACGCTGGCTAGGAAAATCTAATGGAAAGTCACCACAGAAACCTAAATCAGAAGCCCCTTCCTTCCTTACATTTAAATATGTAAAACTAAAATCGAATTTCTCAAGAAGTAGAGCAACTAACAGCATTATCCTGAACAAGTAAAATACTGGTAACGTCATTTCCTTTCGCGAATACTTTTAAATTCATTGTAAGCCATCATAGGTTTGATATCCGACCAAATAGGCAAATAATACTCGTCTTTGTCAGACTCAGACGCGGATTTGTGCCAACGATTTGTCGCGCAAAGCTTAAGTATCCCTAGCGCCTTGAATCCTGAACATATTGAAAATCTAGCTTACCATAGGCATAATTTAATCTTAATTATGACATCCATCACGAATCGCAATCGCAACCATAAACGAGCTAAGCTTAGAAAATGCAAGAAAATTATGCCAATTTGGCTTGAAATTGCATGCAATTGCACTTGAAGATGATTTTCTTCATTGTCACTACCTTGCCAAAAATTTCACTTCAAAGCTAAACTCATAGTTAACCTTATAAGGAGTAAAATTGTTTTAGTTTTTAGTTTGCTACATAGAAACTGAAGTAGGTAAGTAGCTATTTTTTCCACCATGAACCATGAACATGAACCATCTTCAAAGACTTTCGTTTTTTCTTCAGAAGAAGAGGCAGTCAAGTCCAAGCGAATGTAACGAAATGCAAATAAGATAAAACTCTCAACTCTTACTCAAGTTTTAGTATGAAATATCTCAAAAGTCAAATAGATAAATTGGCAAATTGCCTGGCCTGTCTACCATCTACCACTGCTCTAATAGTAGTAATATTCAGATCATACGCTTCGCTCGCATTCACATGCATAGACTGAAATTTGGCCTAGGCCTAATCTCTACGCTCCGTTCTATATCGCCTATCGCCTACACAAGCATATCTCCCTGAATTTTCAATATAGGATAATTCCTATTTTATAACCTACTAATGTCCAGCGGCAGTTTTTACTGTGCCTTTGACCTTAGTCAATGACACGTCTGACTTTACTAGAGCAGAAGCATGCACAAGCTGAATTGAGAAATCCAAATCACTAAATGCTTAAATGCCTTCTTCACACTACTGCTGCTCGAGTCAACCAGTCAGCCCACAGTAAAAGTAATAGGATTAAACGTCTAGAATTACCAATATCATCATAATGGGGGTACTGAAACTGAAGCATTTCAAGCAACATGTGTTAGTGGCTTTCCTATTGTTATGTCCAAACCTCATGAAGTTTCACGCTATACAGAAGACAGATCAAATAACTTATGTACAGCCTTATTAGCCTAACTCCACACGCATCACATGAGCACCGAGGCTCTCGTGTCCACACATGGATGGCAGATTGTCCTTGTGTCACTTTCTCAGCTCATGTTTTTGTCCTCCAACACATGTCATTTGTATTTTACAATAACACATTCAAGAATCCCCAGCATACGGCGTATTGAATCAAAAACAAAATTAACCAAGTTCGACCAGCCATCCCATTTTATGCCAATGCCATGCCTTAGCTTTAGCCTACCAAAATGTCAATTACATTGTTACAGAACACACATCGAGACAAGATGTGATTGAAATCAGCAGTGAAAGTAAAATTAACACTGAATAGGGTCAAATATTGTTTAGCGCTTTATAGCCTTTATAGGTTTACTCCTAATTTAGAAACTTTGACAATTGATTTCGATAAATATAGCGCAAGAACATGAATTTAATTGATAAACACGTCAAACAGTTCAGTTTCAAATTTTCTTGCCAGGTAATGCTAGATTTTCATTAAAATTGAAGGTCCTAATGGACAAAGCTTCTATAATCAATTATTGACAGCCTCTACTCCGCGCTGTGGTGGGTGGTGGGTGAAAGCAATCATAAATTTTGACCGTGCCATTACTGATTGCCGCTTGATTTTATCCAGACAGCTCTGAGCACATACCAACGGGAAGTACAGTAATAAATACCTATGCGTTATACAATTACGTTAAATTCCGAAGTCATATTTGCCAAATGCCACCATTATAATCTCAGCCCTCCGATAAAACAATTACACACGATAAGATTTATGATATGCATCAACATCAACTATCAGCATTTCGCATACCAACTGGCCTCTGGCCTGAATCATTCATCCCCGAATTATAATTGCATTAACAGTTACTGAGAACGAGAACACAAAGTAAAGCGAATAACAATGTTGTCTAGTCAGGAAAATACCCTCTACACACATGAACAATAGTTCAGAGCACTTACTAATCCGTTATCCTGTTATACATATGGCTGGACGCTGGACTATCTGTTACAGATACTGATACGCCTTTTTCCTGCTTGAGGATGGATGAGTCATGACGTTTTTCTCCCTTACCAAATTAAGTTCAATGGATTCATAATTCTTTTCATGCTGCGGTTCTCCCCGAACTTTTAGCTTTCCGAGTTCTACTTCCCGGATGTTAGTGTTTGTGTGGACTCTATTTCTATCATATTATGTTCTGTGGTCGATGTATACTAAGGGAGGGAGCAGCGGAAGCCATTAGGTTAGCATGAGCATATACACAAAAACGAAACTGAATCAAACTGTATTCAAGTTTAGCTTGTAATTCTATGATTAGTTTTTCCAAAAGTTGAGCCAGGCTATTGGTTAAATGCATGCAGCAAGTAAGCATAGTGTTTCTACTTCTAAACTCCGAAGATACAGCATACAGCTACAATGTGTTTTCCCCTGAGCAAAGTTCTAGCGAACGTAACGTGCAGTAAAATATAAAATGAGAGGTGACGTCATT
>VNWX01003082.1:0-10831 GCA_009869905.1 Ceratophysella communis | reverse complement strand
ATAAAAAAGATTTAACACTAATCAGGCAAGTTTCTCCGTTTTACGGTCGAATTCATTGAATTTCGTTGTCACTATAGTAGATTTTCTGTGCATTACCTCCAATAATATACAAAGAAAACAATAGAATTTATGCAGATCATGGATTCCGAGCAAATTTGCGCAATATGTCACTATGGTATCGAGCGTCTTCGGTATCAAAGATGAAGACTGTTATCATTTTCCAAATTCCAAACCGAGAGAATGCAAAGTTGATTTTTCTTCAAGAAAAGTTTTTTTTTTTTTTTACAAAACGATAGATAAGTTTCAAAGCGAAAAAAAATTTAGCAGTAATTTTGAATATTGGATTATCTCTACTTTTGACTTTCCAAAAATGAAAAAAACGTGGTTTGGCTGGGGATGTCCCGAAAATGCCAAGGGCAACCTGATTGCCGGGACTGCGGTAGCGGGCAGTTTCCTCGGCGCCACGATCGGCACAGTATTTGGAGGAGTGAAGGACGTGTTTCAAGGCAATGCCGGTTGGGCATCAGCCTCGGCCGGTGGAGCCACGATGGCCGTAGTAGGAGGCGCAATTGGAGCCGCCGCAGGTGCTCATTTGGTGTGGAAGTGGAAAGATGACAAGGATGAAAAGGATGCTGCTAAGGGAAAAGAGAATGGTGATCAGAATCAGAATCAAGAGCATGGTGTTCATGAGACTGACTGGTGGTCAAGATCAAAAGAATGGTGGTCATGATGAGCAGAATGGCAGAGAGCAGGAAAAGCGAGATACAAGACCGGAGTTTACACCAGTGAAAGTTGTACTACGACGCTTGCGGGATTATTAGGCGGGTGCAGAAGATTCTGACAAGCTCTCACCGGGACAATAATACCCACTCCGAGTTACCGCGTTTGGACCGGGTGGACAGAGTGGCCTCTCGAAACCTTGTGTGATTACCATCGAGCCAGTTGCTCGAGGAAAATGTAAAATTCCACGTATGACGTACTTGTTTGGTTCATCTCAAGTCATAAGTGGAGTAAGTCACGAGTTCACAAATTTTATAGTACTCAATGCAGTTCAATTCATGGTTAATTTAATAATGGTTCCTATGATCTTCCAGGCGACCCGGCCTGGGACGAATGGATCACCGGTCAATCTCTGCGAAGTTGGCTGCACAAGCCCGGCGCTTTCTCGGGAATTCTGGACCTTAGCGAGACCCGGATCCCGAACCCGAATAACAGGAGCTGATCAAACAACTAATCTGATTCAACATCGGGCAGTCGCGAATCGCGAATCGCGAAACAACAAAGTTTTCTTGGTACGACTTCAGATATTCAGATATTGATTTGAAACATTAGTTAATTGTAAGCCATTTTTTGGGTGATTCGGAATAAATCACGACGATGCCAAATCCAGTATGCAGAAAGAATGAAAAGTTGGTAGATTACACGTGTGTAAATGGCAATTGTTCTTTATTTAAGCTACACGTTTCGGTAAAAGCTGCTTCAGGCTCAAATAAGAACGGTTCAATCCACGGTTGTGGTTGTGGTTGTAAGACAATTAGTATTACAGCACCGATTGTTGTATCATTCGACGGTGCTACTGAAATCGGAATACAAATTTCTCTGAAAAACTGACAGAAAAATAATAAATGTATGTATTTTATTTATTGAAATATTGGCTAGAGAGTTTGATTCGTACTGCTATGCGATTACACTTCGGGGTCCTGAGTTTCTGAGTTTGTATTGCAATAATTACCGAACGCATAACCCATCGAATTAATTGAATCAAAGAAAATGAAAGCTTTTAGGGCTCTAGGCTATAATCCTATCGCTAAAAATACTAAAATTCCAGATGCATGCTTGAAACAGGCTTCCGTCACCAGAATTGCTCACTGGCCTAACTTTCACGACCGTCATTTGTCAAATATTTAATGCTGATAGTTGAAGAACGTTATTATAGCTAATTTAAACCTCAGTTGCTGCAGGTAAATAATACTGTATATGTATAGTATTGTTGTAAGCTCTGCTTTTATACGTATCTTTCGGCCGATAAAATTTAACAGCAATACAGTTTTGATGTCATTACCCAAGGCTAACTTAACTCAAGGTCATCTGGAAATTAATGTTTTAAAACAGAACCCAGCTGAAGCTATGTAGCTGCTGGAATATTGTGACATGCACGTGAGTTATATTCTGCACAACAGCATGAGGCGAACTGTAAACCGCGAAAGAATTGTTTATCTGTTCGAGTAAGCTGTTTTGTTGTCTGAAAATATAATTAAAATTTAGCGTAAATTGCTGCCGATATCAACACTGAAAATGACGAAGAGCATGCAAGATTGGATAGACAAAGTGAGTAAGAAGCATTTTACAACGGATGGATTTGAAATCTACTGTCTGGTAATAGCACATAACATACAATTATTAGTTGGGACTTAGCACCTTTGACTTTGCCCTTATATTAAAACGCGGTGATCTTTAGAATGGAAATTCTTAAAATTAGTTTTAAATTTTTGTATTTTGCAGCCGTGCCAATCCGTCATCAATGTCCAGAAGCTATTTCAATTGAAACAGCATGTGACGACGTCAAAGCACAAGAAAAACGTAATATTATTTGAAGCGGAAAATCAGCATGAGAATTTTGAACTTGTAAGAATTTATTTTTTATATTCTACTTATCACGAATATAGCATTTGAGGACTTTTCCTTAAATATTAATCTAATTTGCAGGAAGAAATGCGTGAACCGGAACTGGAACTAGAGGAATGCTGTGCGAACTGTATGCTTCCGTGTGACACCTCAAGTGACAGAGATCCGCATTTTTTGACTGCAATTTCTAGTACTTCTCCTGCTGAAGCGTTGTATACTTATGAACAAGATCTCGAGCTGCAGATGGAAGTTTCACAGGATGAGAAACTGATTTTTGTTACGATTCCGGAAGCACTGAAACTCATATATGGATTCACATTCCGCTCAAAACTTATCCATCAGAAACTGACACTCTGCAGAAGATGCAATGATCACTTGTCTGAACTCTATCGTCTTTTCTGTGCCTTTCGAGACTTGTGTCATGAGGACTCGTATATAAATATGAACAAAGTCGAACACAGGGCTGACATGAAGGTTGGTCCTGGTACTAATTTAAACCATGATAAGCCTGAATATAAACCAGCTAGAACGAAGCATATCAAGGCACGCAAATCTGAAATGGTATTCTATTCATGCTTATAAACCTATTACCTTGCCTATATAAACGAACCCGTTCCAAGTCGATGCATAATAATACCTAATATTTTCTGAACAGATTGTACAGCGGAAAAGCCCAAGAACTCCAAAACCAAGAATTCTTGAAACAGTTCTGGATTCAACAAGTGAATCTGAGCCTGAAACCAATGAAGAAAACGATACGATTATCGAAGATACTATAAATCAATCCAGAACAAAAGTCGACGATAATGCAGCTGGTTTCCAGGAAGCAGACTACTTCAATGAAGCTGGAGATTTTTTTGACCCTGTCGATGTCGATACAGATGAGACAACTGAAGCCGTTGCTCAGTTGCACACACCAAGTGCCACCAAGCTCCGTAAATTAAGGCTTCGGAATCTCAAGCTTCGATTTACGGGATCTCAAGAAAGCAAAGTGTTTTCAAAAAACCGAACTAGACTGGCGAATCGCAAAGAAATCAAAAAATCAAAAACGACTCGTAAAAGAAAAGGAAGTTCAACTGTGCACAAATGCGATGTGTGTGGTAAAGAAGCCCGGAATAATTGGAACCTCCAACTCCATATCCGGGGTGTTCATCAAGGTATTCGAAGCTATCATTGCGTTACGTGCAAGGCTGGGTTCTCAAGTAAGATTTTACTTGAAACTCATGTCCGGATAAAGCATAACGGCGAATCGAGTCAGTTTATTTGTCCGGAACCGGGCTGCGGAAGAGCTTACGCATATCCAGCTGGACTTCGTGTTCATCTTATGAAACATACTGGGGATGCTCAATTTTCCTGTGACATCTGTCATAAACGCTTCAGAAGGACCTGTGATTTGAAGGATCATATGCCTAAACATTCCAATGAGAAGGTTCGAATTCGCACGCAATTACTAATTTTAAAATCTGGATACATAATAGTAGGCATTTTTGGACTTGACTAAATATTATCTTTTCCTATTTTTAGCCATTCATTTGTGAAATCTGCGGTTGTAGTTTCAAAACTAGTTCTAATTTGAAAAAACATCGCGTGCTTCATGAGGAAAGACAGGGGTGAGTGAGTATATTGTCAACTTCCTTCGATTCAATTTTAGTAGTTGATTGTATCTAGAATTTAATTTTGACTTCCGAACAGATTCACTTGCTCCATATGTAATAAACCATTTATGACTGACTGGAACCTTCGGCTACACATCAAAGCAGTTCATGAAAAAGTTACGCCGTACAAGTGTCCTATATGCCCTAAAGCGTTTTCTTCTTCGAGCAATCTGAAGGTTCATCTTGCTGGATTGCATAAGTGTTAGTCTCTAGTTAAATATTTACCATATGTAGGCGAATTTAACTTTGCTGATAAACAAGTAAAAGAACTTCGGCTTATTTTCAATTTTGCCCATTATTCTTGAAGTTTTGCTAATCAATAAACAAATTCCAGGGAAAATTACTGTTTAACTGTTAAATGGTCTGCGTGAGACCTTTTCATTTTAGATCGCCTTAAGTCAGCCCAGAAACCAACGTCTTTGGCTAAATTAAATAAACTATCAGTTCTGCAAATAAGAGTGCAAGGTGCAACTCCTTTGGAATGTTAGCACCAGGGATTGATTTTGAGATGAAGTTCTAAATTCCGTATTTTGTATTTTAGGTCCAAAGGACAATAACAACAAGATTATCTTACCACCACTACTGCCTATGCCCACCACGCCATCAGAAGGGAGCAGCGAATATATTATCCCAGACCAACACGGTGAAGATCAGCATTCTTAAAACAACAATTCAAGCATAACAGTAATCAATATTAAACAATGAAGAACTTCCAACATTTATTGGACTTGTTAATTACATAGCTGCCAACCACACGACCTCAATACTTATTTTGAGCATACAGTATACATAATAGAAATCTGAAAAGCAACGTTAGGTTTGAAAGTAGGTACTTAGAATATTTTGGAGTACGCATTGGCCAGATCTGAAAGATCGTTACGGATTTCAGCGTGTGAAATCACATCGATAGGCAGCAAGGGATACTTGGCATCTTCGCCATCAGCCCCTGCAAGAATATATTTACATTTACGTAGGTATTTAATGTTAGGTATCAGGGTAGTTGAGTTTTTTGTATAACTTACAATCTGCAATATCTTCATCTGCAACATCACGCTCCAAATGCATTCGTGAGAATGCCAGCCATTTCTTCATTCGAATTATGTGTCGAGGAGCTTCAAAGCGATAGTAAGCCAAGACTTCCGTTTCCCAAAGTGTCGGCGGTTTGACTATCCAACAAGTAATCGCCGGAATGAGATTGATGGCAACTTTTTGATTGTAGATAAGGTTTCTAATATTCCTACTGTACGAAGTCAAGGAAGCTTGGCTTTCCGTTTTGTTCAATCCAAGAAGTTCACCTACACAAAAGAATATAAAATATTCAATCAGTTAACGATAAAGCATTGAAATCAAAAATATATGCTGTTTCCTACTTCTCATGTGTACAAGAATCCTGCTAATAGTCAGATCAGTCATATTTTCGAACATGGTTTCCATGTCCACGGTTCCATCTTCTAGAATTTCAAGTTCCACTTGAGCAGCTTCAAGTTCATGCTTCACAAATGCGGCCTGTGGTAACCCTACGGGGTACGTGGCGGGTAAACTCAAGTCAAACTGGAACAGACCGCTGTCGAAAGGCGTGTCCGGCATGCCTCGCATCAAAACGGAAATCAAATCCTTCAAAAAATTCGGCGATGTTTGCGACTTTTTAGTAAGAACTCATTTTTCGATTAATATTTAATGCTAGACTCACTATACGATCAGCATAAGTCTTAATCCATATTCCTTCAGGCGGTGATTCCTTGATAAATTCTAGCTCAGCGTTACGGCTTAGAACTAGAACTGATGTTTCTTCCATACTGACGCGGAAATCCGAACTAATGAACCGGTGATTGGCTGGGGCCGTAGGAAGTTCTTCGTAGTGTCGAACTACCACGGGGGCTCCATGCGTTACTAGCTGCGGGGGAATTGTGTTTCCGTACTGCGAGGAATTCGACGAAGCGGTCACGACATGTTTTTGGACAGTAAGGGGATGGGTGTTCAGCGGATACCCAAACCAGTTTCCCTTGAATGAAATGAGCTACATGGCTAAATTTTGAGATTCTTCCGGGCTCTAGTTCTTGGACATCGTCGTCAAACTTAACAACGACCTAATAACATAGATTAAATTAATAGTTTTCATTTAAATAGGAGCTGTGCTTTCCTTACAAATCCATTTGAACGATTAACTCCAACGACGATCCCGGGTACGGAATCACTTCGCCGAATCACAATAAGGCCAACATGAACAAGAGAATCTTCAATGTCAAGATCGTACGTATCTTCTTCTGATTCATTTCGGAACTTCATTGAGTCTGGAACGTCGCCACTAACTTCTGCAAACCATTTCACTTGTGCAGCTCCGTCTGAAAAATAAATTAAACCTGTTTTCTCTACAACTCAATTTTTAGGATTTTTCAGCAGTGTCATAAGGTTGACTCACCGTCTCGATGGCTAGTTTGAATTACAGCCTTGTACGGGTAATTGGGCTTGTACACAACTGTTCCAGGTAATAGTGGAAACTCTACTCCTGGAGGAGGGTAGTACGGAACAAGATTTTGCACATGCACTTTCGAAGACTTTCCGTCCTGGATTTGAATATAAATTGAATATTGAAAAATATTATTACACACATACGGTACGAGGGTTGTACCAAATGTTTTGAGACACTACGTCTAATTCATCATATAACTTATGCATCTTAAATGATACAATACAAAGCTTAAACTTTAAGTGATTCATCTTTGATTTAGGTCCATTGTTTCGGCCGATGCTTAAAGTTTACGCATGCGTTCAGGCTGAATGGCCGGAAAATTTCCAAAAGGCGTTTTAAAACCTTACTTTAGTTCGGGTGTCCGGTCAGTGTGATACCTAACCGCACACACAGCGTGTGTTTTATGAATGAAAAATCTGGATACCATGTTAAAAAATCTCTCATACATCAGGGATAATACGCCTGTATTTACTTGGATTCAATGCTAATCCGACTTGAAGTTTAGCTTAATTTCCTAAAGCGGTCAATAAAAATCCCGGGCTGTGTTTTTTTAAAATTTTTTTATACCTTTTACGCGTAACCTAATAAAAACTGAACCGGTCAATATTTGCGACTCAAATTTAATAGTATTTAGTTGAATCGCATGCTTTAAAAGTACGCAAAAATTGGAGTTTGAAAAATTTACTTGCATTGAGATACGAATTTTATAAAGTGTCTCAAAACTTTTGGTACAACCCTCGTATTTTACGAAATGTGCACAAGTGCATCTCGCCTTATTACTGCAGTTTACAGTTAATTATTAACTACTTCGCATCTTTTGCATAAGAGTCGTGGTAAACACATATACATGCATCGAATATTTATATCCCATAGAAAATGGTAAATTAGTAAAGCTTTGATTTATCTCTAGCCTAGTCGTATGTCGTCAGTCGTACCTGCCAAAGAACTTCAGCCACGGCTCTTCGGAATGCGATTTTACCAGTGACCTTTGTCCCAGGGGCGATGTCTACGGCTGTGGCTGAATCGTCCAATGTGCCGTCCTGAAATAAACAAATATTCAACGTGGTTATCAAGAACAGATTTTCAAACCAAATGCCATACTAGAACAAAAACCTATTAGTAACTCACCCCTTGTTCTGGAAGAGCTTGTTTTCGCCGAGAACGATGGATTTTGACCCCCAACTCTTCAGCAATTTTTTCTTCCCACTTGAAAAAGTCCATGACTTGATCATTATTTTTAATAACGTATTTGACGTCCATGCCATACCACCAATCCGGGGCAAGGTCCAGTTTGACTAACTTATGAAAGTCTTCACGCCCGAAATCCTGGACTGGTTGAGCTGGCTGCTTCGCCACGGGATGAGTGGAAGAGTGCCATTCAATAGATACCGCATCAACCTGGACATGGTCAAGTTTCGATAGGGAATTAAGATGATCCCATTTTTAAAAATTCTAGTTAGCACGGCTTCACATTTTTACCTCATTTTCAAGAACTTCAGCAATAGTATTACTCGTGTAACCGAAGTTAAGGTAACGAAGGAAGAACCAATGAAGCGTAGGCGGAGCACTTATCCATTCAACTCCTTTGATATCTTGTCCACTGGGACTAATTTCATCTCCAACATGTGAATAGGAAAAGTTACGTCGATAAGCACTGAAGCCATCCTCCTTTTCGACCAAGTAACCTTCATAACCTCGTTCATAAAGAATTCGGAGCTTGTGCTGAATTGCAGTAACACATCCAATCCAACCATCACAGTAAACGTACATTCCCAAAAAGAATTCCTGGAATGTCCCATCAGTTATAATAACAGGGCTTAGCTGTGGTTAGTAAATTGTGCTCACAATAAATAACTTTACGTAAGTCCTTACCACAAAAGGTTTCAGGTCTGATCCCTTCACTGAACAAATTACAGCATCCTGATTCCGAACTTCTAAATCCACAGAGGAAATAATGCCGGTAATGAACCCAACCGAGCCGTTCTGAGTTACCCAGCTGTGAAGCTGGAAAGGCCGGTCAACTAGGAGAGTCTGTAAGAGTTAGATTATTTTCAATTGTTTCATACTTCACATACTGTTTTGACTTTTCACAGACCAGGCCAGACCTTTGACATCGAATCTGAAAACTTACAATTTTTGGCTCTAATTGCAAGTTGAAACAAGCCCCAGTCTCCATGCAGGTCATTGGCACCTGTGTTCCCTCACTGTAACCATATTTAATGTTAGAGATCATTTCTTCTTCAGAAGAACCCACGCGAAAGTTGACAAGAGCCGGAACTGTTGAGGTCAGAACGGTGGTTTGTTCTCCAACTTGGTCAGGAAGACCATGCGACTCCCCGGTGACATTTTTAAGCTGGTAAACAAGGTCATTAGGGAGACGAAGCCTGTGCGGTAGGATTCCGACTGGTGTTCCCAATTCATTCTTCGTTTCAACACGTTCAGCTTCCATTTTCCTCGAGCTCTAAAGTCCCGTCCTGGCACCTGGCGTGGCTGTAGGCTGTATGCTGGATAACCAAGACATAAATTAAATGAGGAATACTTTCACATCTTTCAATAACATGGTGTATTCAAATATACATAACCAATATAAATATTATGCATTAACTTGACAAGGCCAAAGGTGGGTGGCACAGAGTTACGAATATACTATACGAATATAGTTATACTCGTAACTCTATGGTGGGTGCACGCAATGCAAACGGTGATGGGTTCAAGTAAAGTGGATAAAAGATACAATAATATGTAATAGCCGCCGCGAAACAAGGGGAAGGCGGTCGTCGGTCATTGGCGTCTGATCTTGAAAATTTTAGTTCGACCATTGACCTACGATGCCCCTCACGTGAGAGGCAGCCGTGGCTGTTAGCATGCCTACATTGACCGAAAGAATCAAATACACAATAGAGGCTGCGACGTCCTCAATAAACGGATAAACTTACAGCCTGCAATTGCAACTTATTAAAGTTTTTCTTACAAGATCGATAGTTGAACAGCTTACTTTACTACTAGCTAACAGTTAACAGAGAGCCCGAGATTATATCTTATCTTCTGGAGACTAGTGACACACGCCAAATAAAGACATTTGACATGCTGCAGGTCACACCTGTAACTGTAATAAAGTTGATCTAAAAGCAGCTGATATGTTTCCGGTCGAACAGATGACAGACAATTTGAAACAGCTCGTGCGTCGTGCTTCGTGCTGAAAGCCGAAATGCTGCGAACGACGACGACGACGACGACGGGACTTGACTTACTTGGTGGGAACGAACGGCATGGCATAGAAACTTGTATTTTGTCTTGCCCACTTCCACAATAAGTCCTAATGAGAACATATGTGTATTAAAATATGGCATGTTAGATCTTTGTACAAAACGCTGCTGCTGCTGGCTTGCAAAATCACGCATGCACGAGCATGAAGCTCTGCTCTGATACGACACAAAAGATCTGCCTTTCCCTTTACCTTGCCTTGTTGGCTTTTTGTGAGTGCGTCGTGGTCGTCACGTCGTCGTCGTCTCAGCTAGTCCATAGTCGCCATTACAAATTCATAATTCATCGTCATTTCAATTGTGAAGTCTGAAGTCCTTCGTAGCCGTCACACAACCCATCGCATGACCCGGACCCGTGTGCCGTGTGTGGGTTAGCCTCTTCATGTGTCCATTTGTACCCAGTAGTGCAGCGCTTGCAACGTTGAAGGTGAGGGAGGGAAGTAGTGCAGTGCTTGCAACTTGCAACGTTGAAGGTGAGGGAGGGATTGAGGACAACGAGCAAGCCCAACTCATAAGGTGACAGTGACATGACAGTCAGCAGTGACGAAAAATCATGATCACTTTACTTCGGATTTGTCGGTAAGTTTTCACTTTACATGAGATAGACTTTACAAGATATTGTGGTCCGGAAGTGCTACGTGCCGTCTATCCAAAAAACTTTTTACGTACTTACCGTAATGATTCTAAAGACGGCCCGGGCCATTTTTAAAACCGCGACCTCTCAGACCCGGCCATTTCTGGAATCCCGGCCATCTTTAGAGACCGGCCATAATTAAATTTAGAGCGGATGCACCGTCTAGTAAAATCAATTTACATCT